>CANTUV010000129.1:0-74950 GCA_947685225.1 Garcia nutans | reverse complement strand
AGCTGGCCCAATCTCCAGAGGTCCTTAAAGTTCTTGAAAAGATGGGCTTCCCGCCTCCTGAAGCCCCAGGTATGAATCCTTCAATCCCTTTAAAAATGGAGTTAGGTCAGTTTTCAAAAACCCTAACTCAAAATGTTTCTAAAGACGAGTTGAATGTTTCAAACCCTTCAACTCAAATTGTTTCTTCAAATTTCTTTTTAAAGTCTAAAGCTTTTTGGCACAACAAAAATTTTTGGTCTACAGAATTAATTGCTGATTTTGGGTCTGCTCTAAAAAACCCATGGTCTATAATTGAAACTGTTTACCCTAAAGGATGGTTTTTCAAACCAAAAGAAACCTCAAAACCCCAAGAATATTATCTTCATATTCTTGTGGATTCAGGATCTTTGTTTGTAAAGCACAATTATAACCCACAAGAAAAGACTGTTATATCTCACTCTTCTTTTAAAATAAAGAAAATTCTCCATCCTTCTGAATGGGGAAAACCGTTGCACGTTCCTGTGCAGTTTAAAGCCCTTCCTTCCTTATCCTGTTGTTCTTCATATAATTATTGGGATTATATAGAAGCCTGGACCAAAGCCTTGTTTTTCCAAAACCCGGCTAAAACCCATTCCTGGCTAATCTATTGTGAAACCAATTTTAAAGTCAATAACCTCCCATCATGGTTCGTTGATTGGTGGTACTATTGCGGTAATGATGAAAATTGTCTTCCTCTTGAAGTACAATTGGCTTACCGGTATTATAAAGTTCACTTAAACCCTAATCCTGTTGAGAAGAATTTTCCTCCTCTTCTTCTTTTCAGTTTAACTTTCAATATACCTTGGGTATTTCAATGGTACTTCGAATCTTCTATTCTTCCAGGTACCAATATCCCTGTGGTATTGAGAAAATCTAAAGTTAAGTGGTGGTCTGCCTTTCGCATTTCTACCACTGAGGAGACTGTTAAAGAATGGCTCCTAAAGAGAAACCATGGTGGTCTTGACCCAAGGCTACAGGTCTCTTTTGGTGCCCAAAGAGCCCAAAATATTGCCCTTCTTGCAGCTGCCAAGACTGCAGAAGATTATAGAGCCTTAATGGAACAGATGGTTGGGTCTCTTCCCTCAACATCTAAGCCCGTTAAGCCCAGTAGAACCTGCTCTGCTGGATCTTCAACTAAAGCCCATTCTAAAGTATCTAAAGCTCAATCCAGAAGGAAGAAATCTCTTTCCTCTTCCTCGGATTCTTCTACATCATCCATGACATCATCCTCCACCGAGACATCTGACTCGGATTACTGTCCCAGTAATGAAGATGATTGCTATGGTATATTGTCCCCCATCAGAGTGAAAAGTAAAGGTAAAAAGAAAAAGAATAAAGAAAAAGAAAGAGAGAAAAAGATTAAAGAAAAAGAAAAAGAAAAAGAAAAAGAGAAAAAAGACAAAAGAAAAGAAAAGAAAGATAAAGAAAAGAAAAAAGAAAAAGAAAAAAGAAAAAATAAAGAAAAGAAAAAAGAAAAGAAAAATAAAAAGATAATTGAATCAGAAGTTGAATCTGATTCAAGTTCATCTGGTTCGTCCGATTAAAGGCAGGAGAAACCTCATTTCTCCACTAAGGTTGTTTAAAGTCAATAAAGGCGGTGCCCACTGACAAGATACTGTTCATCCACAGTATTCACCAGAGGGAATCCAACAGTAAAGTCAGAAGAACTGTTCATCCACAGTTCTCCACAGTAAAGCCAACAGTACCAGACAAGGTACTATTCATCCACAGTTCCAGACGCGTGAAGGTACAGTAAAAGCAAATAGTAACGACAGGTTACTATTCACCTACAGTGCCAAAGCATGTGACAAGAACAGTGGAATTTTAAAGCCTCTGTCTATATAGTGAAGCTCATTCTGAAGGCAAAAAGGATCCGAAATACTTCTCTCTCAACTCAGAAGCCATTGAAGAACCCTCAGCCTAGTTTAGCTTCCTTCTTCCCTTTCCTCCTTCACCTATATTTCTACCATCACTGTATCCCATTCCTTATTGATTCTCTTTTAAGGTAGTTTATAGTTTATATTTTATAACTTATATTTTATAATTTGTATTCTGTTTTAAGTTTTTTATTGTATTTTGTTTTCATTTATTTAAATAAAGTTTAAATTTTTAATATCTCTTCTGTCATTCATATATAAGTATGCTCTGTTCTAGTTCTTGCAAGCAAAAAACGAGCAAGTTGAGCTTGATCTGGAACTAAAACATCAGAAATATATTGCACTACTTACAGACTGAAAAGGACCTCTAATTCTATCCTTTTCTGTCTTTCTTCTCCCTCTATTCAGCGCTGTATATTTATACGGGATCCGTATATCTATACCAGACATAGTATAATTAGGTATACTAAAAAATATAGACTTAAGAGTGTGTACTGATTAAAATATCCTAGACTTAAGATACAAAATTAACTTAATCTTTAAAATGGTATATAAGGCTGGAAACCCAAATATAAATTGGAGCAACGTCAGACTTGCACTTGTCTGAAGTCCTCCTCTGTACCGGGTATGAAACAACGCCGCCGTACCTTTTAAAAGATTATATTTTATTTATATGTTGTTTATATTTTACTATTATTATTTATTATTATTTATTATTTTATGTTTTTAATATATTCTTTTATATTCTGCTTAATATTGTCATATTGCATAATTAAGGAGTCTTTAACACTTGAGGCCGGAAACGGTTCTGTGATACTGAATGTAATCGATATCCTTAATTCATCATTCTTATTGCTTATCATCATATCTGTTTATGTCTTTGTTATTTATGCTTAGTTATTTTATTGTTTTTATTAATTCTTTTAAAGTTATTTTATCCCCTGTAAACGGTCCCTTTGTTTTTGTTGGTACCAGAAGAAGATTCAATTTTATTTTATTGTTTTTATTAATTCTTTTAAAGTTATTTTATCCCCTGTAAACGGTCCCTTTGTTTTTGTTGGTATCAGAGCCAGGTTCTACTGGGCTTAACGGGCTCAGATGTTGAGGGAAGAGTCCCAACCATCTGTTCCATTAAGACTTTATATTCTTCTGCAGTCTTTGCAGCTGCAAGAAGGGCAATATTCTGGGCTCTTTGGGCACCAAAGGAGACCTGTAGTCTTGGGTCAAGACCATCATGGTTTCTCTTAAGGAGCCATGCTTTAACTGTTTCAATAGTGGTAGAGTTGCGAAAGGCATACCACCACTTGACTTTAGATTTCCTCAATATAACAGGGATACTGGTACCTGACTGATATGAATAGTCAAAATACCACTGATATACCCAAGGTATATTGAACTTTAGACAAAAAAGAAGCAGAGGAGGAAAATTCCTTTCAAAAGTTGAAGGGTTTAGGTTGGCTTTAAAATACTGGAATGCTATTAGTACATCTGGTGGAAGAGTTCTTTCATCATTTCCACAATAATGCCACCAATCAACAAACCAGGATGGAAGGTTATTGGTCTTTATGTTGTTCTCACAATAAATAAGCCAGGAATGTGTTTTACCAGGGTTCTGAAAAAACAAGGCTTTGGTCCAGGCTTCAATATAATCCCAATAGTTATAAGAAGAACAACAGGATAAGGAAGGAAGGGTTTTAAATTGCACAGGGATGTGCAAAGGTCTTCCCCATTCAGAAGGATGGAGAATTTTCTTTATTTTGAAGGAAGAATAGGCAATGACTGCCTTATCTTGCTGGCTATAGTTGTGCTTTAAGAACAAAGATCCTGAATCCACCAGAATATGGAGATAATATTCTTGGGGTTTTGAGGATTCTTTAGGTTTAAAAAACCATCCTTTAGGGTAAACAGACTCAATAATAGACCATGGGTTCTGCTGAGCAGTCCCAAAATCAGGAATTAACTCTGTAAACCAAAAATTTTTATTAAACCAAAACGATTTATATTTTAATGGAAAATTTGTAGAAACAATTTGAGTTGAAGGTTTTGAAATATCCAACTCAGTTTTAGAAACATTCTGAGATAGGGTTTTTGGAGAAGAAGATTCTCCTATCTCAATTTTATTTTTTAAATAAGGGATCAAGGAATCACTACCTGGAACCCCTGGAGGAGGTTCGTGTCCCATCTTTAATAGTGCTTTAATTACCTCAGGAGATTGGGCCAGCTGGGAGACCCATTTCTCAATATTGGCTTTATCCTCCTCTTGGACAGCATCAGCCCAAGACTTTATAGGTTTAGGGTTTAGGATACTATCTGAATGATCAGATAGAGCTTTAGGAGAGTCATCTTTAAGGGTTTCTTTACTGGCATTTTTCTTCTTTCTCCCCATGATTCCTGAGAAGGAATTCACGAGTAAGGAAATCAGGTAAACTGTTATTTTCTCCTTTAATAAACTCAATATCAAAATCAAAAATACTTAAAATAGCTTGCCATCTAGCAAAAATTTGTTTTGAGGCAAGGTTTTTAACATCTTTTTGTAAAACATCTTTAGCACTTTTACAATCAATTCTTAATAAAAACTTTTGATTCAATAAATCAGATTGAAATTTCGAAATGCATAAAACAATGCTCAAAATCTCTTTCTTTATAGTTGAATAATTTAATTGGGTTGGACTCCAATGTCCTGAATAGAATTGGACTATGGCTTCTCTACCCTCTTTAACCTGTTTTAAAATCCCACCAAAACCTATATCTGATGCATCAGTCTCAACTATTTTGGAGGCTAAGGGATCAGCTATATGCAGGCAAGGAATAGTTTTAACTAGGGTTTTAACCTGTCTAACTATGCCAGAGTGGATCTCAGTCCAAGGGCCTGGGTTTTTCTTTAACCTATCATGCAAAGGTTTAATAGTCCTATTTAGGTTGGGAAAGAATTCTATGACGTAATTCAAACAACCTAAAAATCTTTGTAGCTGGGCTTTATTAACTATTTGGTCAGGAAACTTATCTCCAAAAGCTAAGTTCCTTTCTATAGGTTCTATAATTCCCTGTTCTATATAATGTCCTAAGAACCTAATCTTAGTCTGAAACAGAGACATCTTCGTTTTACTTAATACTAAACCATTATGTTTTATTACCATAAAAAATGTTTTTAGATGTTTAAAATGTTCTTCTATTGTTGTTGAATATATCAAAACATCATCAATATAAACAATACAAAATTTAGTGTAAGGGTTAAAAATGTCATTCATCACTCTCTGAAACTCAGAGGGTGCATTCTTTAAACCAAAAGGCATAACATTCCATTCATACTGTCCAAATGGAACAGTGAATGCAGTCTTATACCTATCTTTAGGGTTTATCTGAATTTTCCAAAAACCAGATTTCATATCAAATTTACTAAAAACATTTGCTTTATATAATCTTCCTAATAAATCTTTTTTATTTGGAATAGGATACCTAATCCATTTTAAAGCTTTATTTAAAGGTTTATAATTTATTACTAATCTAGGTGCACCTCTTTCTATTTCAGAAGCCTTGTTTACATAGAATGCAGCACAAGACCAAGGGCTTCTAGATTTAGTTATTAATCCTTTATTTTCTAAATCATTTATTTCTTTTTTACAAAATTCAATTAAATCAGGCGCCATCTGAATGGGCCTAGCTTTAGTTGTAATAGACTTTTCATCAAAGCCTATTTCATAAGGTAAATCAACCATGTGTTGCTTTCTGTTCCAAAATGCATTTGGAATATCAGCACACAAATCTTTTTCTATTTGAGATTTTAATTTATTAATTTTATCTTGTGTAAATTTATTGTTTAACTGTTCATTTATTTTTTGTAAATGATAGTTATTCTTTAAATTACAAAGTTGTTCAGACTTTGCTTTTATAAGTGCATTTATCTGTAACTCATTTATAGAATGTGCCTTTAAAAGATTTAAATTCCTCTTTTTAGGTTTTTCTAAAAATGGAAAAATAATCTTTTGTTTTCTAGCTTTAAAACTTATACTATCATCATTTACTGAATAAGGTGTTATCAAATTCATAAATGGCGTTCCTAAGATTACCATATGATGAATGTTAGTTAGAATGAATATATTCTTTATTTCTAAGTTATTATCTATAATTGATGCTTCTGCTTTACCAAGTATATTTAATTTAGATTTATTTGCTGCTGATAAACTTTCATTAGTTTCATGCCAAAATCTTTTTGGTACTAAACTAGGTTTTATGCAATTTAAATCAGCTCCTGTATCAAATAATGCAATAGTTTCTATATTATAATTATCTGAAAATTTTAATTTTATTTTTATTAAGTATTTCCTAGATGTAATTTCATGCAACATAAAAATTAAATTATCTGGAATTTTATCTTTATTAATTAAACTAATTTCATTATCAGTTTCTTTATCATTTATTTGTTCAATATTTTCTTCAACTTCTTCATCAGAAGAAGAGGTTGAGTTCATTAAAGATTTTATTATCTGTGAATCATGTTCTTGTTTGTTTTTTAATTCTTTTAATTCTATTTTAATTTCTTTAATTTCTTTTTGTAAATCATTTATAGTTGGTTTATTTTTTATTGTTTTATTTTTATTTAATATTGTAGTTAAATCATATGTTTGTTTACTAGTGCTGGGTAACATAGAATGTTTAGGTTTATCATCTTCTAAAATTTTATTTAACATTTTTTCTTGTATTTTAGGATCACTTATATATTTTATTGCTTCTAATATAGATTCTTGTTCTTTAGTTAATACATTTAATGATTTACTACTATAGTCAGAACTTGATTCTGATCCTATATCATCTATTTGATTTAGTTCTTCAGAATCTGAATATTCTTCAGAATCTGAATAATCTAAATATAATTCGTGAATTTTATTTATTATAGATTCTTCTAAATTTAATTCTTGTAATTTTTTATCAAATTTACAAAATCTTGTTGTGTGTCCTTTTCTTCCACATTTATAGCATGTTAAGTCTTTATATGATGTAAATTTTTTATCTTTTTGTTTATAAGGTTTTCTACTAGGTTTTCTATATTTATATGGTTTGTAAGGTTTTTAAGGTTTTTATTGTATTTTGTTTTCATTTATTTAAATAAAGTTTAAATTCTTATATCTCTTCTGTCATTCATATATAAGTATGCTCTGTTCTAGTTCTTGCAAGCAAAAAACGAGCAAGTTGAGCTTGATCTGGAACTAAAACATCAGAAATATATTGCACTACTTACAGACTGGAAAGGACCTCTAATTCTATCCTTTTCTGTCTTTTCTTTCTCTCTATTCAGCGCTGTATATTTATACGAGATCCGTATATCTATACCAGACATAGTATAATTAGGTATACTAAAAAATATAGACTTAAGAGTGTGTACTGATTAAAATATCCTATATATATATAACTATATCTATCTATATATATGTAGAAACACTTACACAGAATATAAATTGGTGGTCAAATTTTCTTGCTTCGGGAAAGCAAAACCAGGATTTCTTAGGCCACTAATCCACCTGAAACCATTCAAAACACACAATATAAATCTTTAATTGTTTCATGAAAATGAAAATTATGAAGAAGAGTGCGATGATTGCATATATCTGAAGCTTTTCAAGGGCAAAAATCCCTTCTGGTAGATTCTCTTCAAAATTATTTCCTAGAAGAACCCCGAAAAGTTATAATAATGCACACAATATCATATCAAAATCCATTTTTTTTGTTTATTATATTTTTAGATACTTCAACATTCTAATATATAATTCTCTTAGAATAATTAACCTTAATATTTTAAACTTGGACAATAATCAGGGGGCGAAGGTATGTTGAAGAGAAGGGGGCAGTTGCCCCCTTCTCTTTTTGAAAATTAATATATATATAATATTTTTAAAAAAATTTTAAATTATTTATTAATTTTTTAAAAAAATTTTAAATTACCCTTTTTTTTAAATTTTTACAAGAGGTCAAAAAAAATGCAATAAATTATTTATTCTATATGCAATAGCTCTCTTTTAAAAAAGAGACAAAATATTGATAATATACAAATGTAAAAAAAATAAAAAAATGGATAAATTTTTTTAACTAAATTAATTTGAACACATTTAATGAATTAAAAAACTCATTTATTTTAATTATTTTTAAGAAATTATATTCATTATTTAATTTTTTTTCTCTTTATTTTATTTTTGTTATGAAAAATTTTATAAATTTAAAATTATGTACATATAAATATTAATATTTTTTCATTAATTAATTTTTTAATAATAAAAATATATTATTAATAAATTTATAAATTTATAAAATGCTATTAAAATAAAATGAGAGATAAATAATTATAAAAAATTAAAATTTGTAAAAAAAAAATTCTTCCTCCTTTATTTTAAAGTCTGACTTCGCCCCTGACAATAATTGATCAAGAGCATTAGCACATAAAAACTTAAGTTTATGTTTATTTGAAAATACTTTTATCTGATAGAGTTCAATTTAAATGATTTTGTAAAGATTATATATATTATTTGTATTTTATTTATTGGAATAATATAAAAAGAAAAAGAATGGACATATATATAATAGAGGAAATTACAGAACATACGTCATTCTCGATTTCGTTTTTCAATGTTATAGCTGCAATTTATTTTTCAAAACTTAAACACGTGTTTTATTTTTTTCAAGTTTACATTTTTAAATCGGTGAATTTTGTTTTTTTGTTTTTTATTTTTATATTTATATATATTTATTTATTTCTAAATAATTTTTTAAAATTATATTGCCATTATATATACAAAAAAAAATAAATATATATATAATACACAAATAATATATATAACATATATAAAAATATGCACATAATAAATAATAACATATATACAACATATATTAGACACCATCAAATATCTATCACATCTATTAAACATTTACTAAATATCTATATAATATTTTTAATATTTTTTAAATTTATTTTTTAATTTTATATTCATATATTATGCACACAACATCTACACAATATTTATAAAAAAAATATAAAAATAAATACAAAAATAAATAAATAACATACACACAATATTTATAAAAATTCTACCAAATATATAGAACATCTAATAAACATATATATAATATCTACATAATAAAATTAATACATTTTTTTAACAAAAAAATTTTATGTGTATAATATGTAAAAATTATTTAAAAATAAATTTAATAATTTTTATTAATATATTTTTATATATTTTATTTTTTTAATTTTTTGTGAGTGTTATTTATTTTTATAATTAAAATTAAAAAATTTTCTTTATAAAATTAATAAATTTTATATGTTGAAAAATAATTTCAAATATTAATGTTTATAATTTTATTATAATATTTCTATTTAATAGTAAAATTTGAAAAAAAAAAGATAAATAAAATAAAATATTAATTGTAACGAGGGAAGATATATTTTTGAAAAAAAAAAATTTGTTTTATTGAGTGAGGTATTTTTAAATTTTTGTTAATGTATTTTTAAAATTTTGCTTTAACTTTTTGTAAAAGTGTAATATTTTTATTTTATAGTATTTTTGGAATAAAGTTTAATTTTTAGATAGTTTTACAAATGTCTCTATTTTTTATTCTACCGTCATTATTAGAGCCGAAAAGCAAATGACTACTATAATTGGGCCTTTAAGAACATGCCCAAGATAGGCTCAAACTATCTATAGTAAGACCAAACACTTAGAAGTTCCTAGACCTAAATTATTAATGACCCGCAAGCCCAAGGAAGCACTAATAAGTTCATTAGTTCCTCGCCCTTCAATTGTCTTAATAGCTGATACCTTACATAAAGCCATTTTATCTCGTTAGTACTTTGTTTCACCATCAGATGTCCTTGTCTATATATAGGAAGACTTTATCTTAGTAAAACTTTTCCTACACGTTTGGATAGACAATCCTTAATAATTCTAGGAGAAGGGTCATAAGATTCATTCAAATCAATACAAGGCTCTAGCCAAACCTGCAAAAGTGTTCTCTCTCTATAATATGATGTTATACAAGCCCATGAGCAAAACATAAGTAACATGTCACTCACTTACTCCTCTTCTTTTAGGGAGGATAGATAAACAATGGGAGGATATAATTCTCACTCAAATACCTCTAAATATTTACTGCAAAACGCAATCACTAACTTAACTAAACGTTATAAGGCCTATGATAAACTAAAGATTTGGTTCTCTAACAGTTGTGATGTACATGTTATTTTCCTTACAATTTAGTCACAACTAGGCTTGAATTTATTGATTATTTGATTTATTTGTGAGTTATCTTTCTTATCCAATACTAATTAGTTTCTCTTAAGTGATTTACAAGAACTTTGGAAAATAACAAAATTATGAGCTATAACTAGTGAGATTTTGCAAGTTGTGGAAAAGGCAAGCTTTAAGGGAAGTTGAAGGGTGGTTTAAACCAGAAAAGGAAGAGCATTGGGGTGTTAGAGGAGTTTGGAGTGGTGGTACAACTTAATTGCCTATGGGGGAAAATATAAGTACAAAAGTTGTCTGAAGAAGTATAGTCATGTAGGTTTATTTAACATGGGTTGTGCAGATTAAAAAGCCTCTGCCGTAAAGGAGAAGCAGAAGTCTGTAAATCAATTCAAGAAGCACAGTTGTGCCTATCCAGTTATACACGACCATGTGATTCACTAAGCTATTGGAAAACTCGAAGGAAGTTATGCATAACCATGCAAGTTTAAGCATACAGAAACATGCATACCAAGAAGTTATTGCCCAACGCGGATTAAAGAAGGTAATTTGCAAAAATCATACTCCTAATTCAACTCCTAACATGCTTAACCTATATAAAGGGGAACAAACCCCAGGTAAAAAGACATCTTGGTGATATGCGATATTTTTAGAGAGAAAGAAAAGGAGGCTTAAAGAATAGAGAAATCTAAGAAAAGATTTCAAGCTCCATTCAGTCCAAGAATCTAAATCAATGTTTTTTTTTCCATTCTCTTATTAATTATTTAGTTTTAAAATTTCTACTTTGATTCCAAAGTTCAAGAATTCTTTTAGATATTTTTTTTTTGTTAGTTTTTATCTTCATTACGTTGAACTAAATTCCTTAAGAAGGGTTAGATAGATTCTTTTTCTTATTATTCCTATGGTATGCTTAATATAAAGTTAATTGTAGTGATTGAATTTTATTGATTTATTATTTCTCCACTTTATGCTTGTGATTAATTAGTCATTAATTATTTGATTTAAGATATCGCGTGAAGTAGTAAGAGTGAAAGTACAATTTTAGTTTAAAGAAATAATAATTTTAGGAAAGTTTTGCTTAAAGATAAGGGAACTCTGAAGGGGTTACTATATAATCTCTTTTGAACTTAATAAATTATGTTAATTTATATGATCATGAGAGTAAGTATAGGGATTAACTTTAATACTTGTTCTAGATCTTGAGAAAGAGAAAGAGTATAGTATAGTTAGGAGATCTAGACAGTGTTAGGCCAAAGATATAATGGGGATGGATTCTCATCTTGCATAAAATCAATTAGCTTGTATTAAGGTCCAATATATACCACTTTATATGCCGTTATAATTTATTATGTTTTTTCAATGTGAGATTATTTATATTCTCCAGCACTTCTCTCGAGTACAATTTAGCCTTGACTAGTTGTCACTTGCTAAATATAGATGGCAACACATTTATGAGATCCATTACAAATTACCTAGGGCTACTCTCTTGAGGCCTATGTCAACAAACGGGTTAGATTCTCTACTAAACCAAACTCAAGCCTAGGATTATTCGACTGTAAGTCCATCACTTGGCTTTGATAATTGAGAAATTTTGATGGATTAATAATAATTAAGAACATTTGTTCTTGAAAGAGATTTCATCTCTTGTTTCTTGAATCAAGGTTTGCTATTGTCAAACTTAATTACTTTGTAATAGATTAATTCTAAGGTTCTCTTCCATGAGTTAGAATTGATTCAAAGACTTGGCAAGGATCTAATTTGATTTTTCAAGAAGTCACTTCTAAGCGTAAAGGCTAGTGGGTCTCTAGTTTCATATACCGATAGTTCGCGTCAGTTTGGTATCAGAGCTTAGGCTCTAAATCAGGTTCTCAATCTATCTATCTATCCTTTGTTTATTATTCTTTGTGTTCTTATCTAATTGTTGTTTCAAAATTCTAGATTAAAAAATCATTACCGTTGTTCACTTTGTTTGTTGATTGTGTCCTTTTGATCCTAAATTTTCAGTCTTTCATTGTATTCTTGTGTTTATTCATAGTTTATTCCTATCAATTCTATATAAAAAATATATATATATCCTATCTATCCTTTGTTTATTTTTCTTTGTGTTCTTGTCTAGTTTTTATTTTAAAAGTCCATATTAAAAAAATTGTTACTTTTTTTACTTTGTTTATTGATTGTGTCCCTTGATCCCAAAGTTTTAGTCTTCCACTGTGTTCTTATGTTTATTCATAGTTTATTCCTATTAATTCTATATAAAAGAAAAAAAATGTGTTATTGATATTGACTTTTCTTCAAGTTGTGTTCCCTTTGTATTGGTGGTTACCAAGGAATTATTTCAAACTCTAAAAGCTAAAAAAGAGTTGACAAATTTGTAAAAACTCTAAAATTTTCATAAGATAGTCTGTGGTCAAGTTCCGAGTCAAACCACTAGTTTCCCAGTTGTACCTTTGGTTATGAAGTCTACTGTGCAGCTTCATAATTTTTCTAAAATAAGAGGCCAACTTTAAAATTTTTAAGGTGATGTAGACCATTTTCAGGCTATGCTAGATGATGTGCAATCCCTGGAAAAGAAGCTTAGAAAAATGTCTAAAAGAATGGATCGAATTGAGTATTCATTAACGAAGAAGCATACTAAACAAGTTTCAAAGGAGAAATCTTTTTAGGAGTGTTGTGCAGAACTTTTGACTCTACTTAAAGAAAAAAAAATATATATATATAGGCTTTTATTGATGACATCATAAGTTGAAGATGAGGTTAAGGAGGAGATCATCTACACGAAAGATTTAACCAATGAAGAAAACCTGATCCCATTAGAATTTTTGAATGAAGATCCCATGCTCTCTTTCATAGAAGAAGAAGGTGTGATTCAAGATGTTGAGAAAGAAGCTGGAGGAGAGAATTTGATTCAATACAATAAGCATGAAGTTGAGGACGAAAGATTCATGTAACAAGTGGAAGTGGAAGAAGTTGAAGTTTTAAATCAACTCCAAGTGCAACAAGTTGAAAATATTCAAGAAATTGCTCTTAAAGAACTTCACAATGTTGATGCTCTTATGTTTTCAATAACTCCTCTAATTAATTTTGTTTTGCCTCATAATTTCTTTGATGATGTTTCAGCATGAATTCAAGTTCACCATATACTTCACATTCTTGGTGTTTGTAGAAAGACTACAATCATGTTCAAAATTGATTATCTTTCTTCAACACTTCATGGTTAGAGGATGAGTTCACACCAATAAAAGGAAGGATGGCCTTGCCAATAGAAGCCTCATTCTTTTATACTATCTTGATACACTATTTGAGGATGAATCATTTTAAAAGAATAGGAGAATGATGCAAGCATGGGCACATAAGCCCATGAAAATAAACTTAGACCCAAAAATAAATATGGGTGGATTAATATTGATTATGGAAGCACTAGAGGTGAAATAACTTAAAGAGAATATATTTTGCAATTTCTTTTATTAGGGCATATTTGACCTTCGAATATTTACTTAAGAATTTGATAATTCTAGAGTTCCAGAATTAGAAAGAAATCTTGATGACATTTTTAGAAGACATATCAAGCTTTCTAGAATGGGCTTATTTCTACAAATCAAAATTTTTTTAGGCCTCCAAACGTCTATGCAAAATCAAAACCAAGTAACTAGTTCATATTATTATCTTTTGACCAGACTAGTTTACTTCAAAAGGCCATAATTGAGCGTCTAAAGCCCAAATTGAGTGATTCAAAATCCCAAAGTCATCTACACTTCCAGATATACAATTCTCATGGAGACCAAAACCAGATTCATACTTTATCAGATAAATAATTGACTTCTAAGTTTATAAATGAATTTTAGTTTAATTCGATTTCCTTATTTAGCTAGGATTTGAATAATTTATTAAGATTTCTTTTATCCTTTTGTAACTAGGTTTAGGGTTAATTATTAAAGGCTATAAATACTTTTATTTGAGATTGTATGAGGGGGGATTTTGATGGATTAATAAAAATTAAGAACTTTTGTTCTTAAAAGAGATTTCATCTCTTGTTTCTTGGTTCTTTCTTAAATCAAGGTTTGCTATTGTCAAGCCAAATGTTAGGTTCACATTATGGAAAGCTCTGATACCAAACATTAGGTGAAGTCTAGTCAATCCAGACATTAAGTTCACATATAAGCCATCGGCAAGCATATCACTTTAAATTACCAAGGTCAAAGGCAGAAAAGTGGCTTGTTCATTGATAAGTCAATTAAAGTTAAAGTTGTTGATATTTTTTTGTAAAGTAGTTGCAACTATAGATTAGTGAATTTTTATTATAATTAAGCAGCCAACATAGCTTTAGGTATGACAATTATGAATGCTTTAGGGGTATTGATATTAAAATTTGATTTAGGTTATACAAAGGCATGTAAAAACATACTCTTCTAACTATTTTTATGATTCATTATTGAAAATACAAAAATGTGCTTGGTTTTAACATTAAAATATTCATATGTTTTTTTAAGGTTATATGATAGACTGTAGGACCAATATTTTTGTATATACACACACACATATGTCATTTTAAAATTTTTCCTATAGGTTTATTTTTAAAGACAATTGAATGTTTACATGGATACACAATATTAGTTTATGTTGATTCTAGTTAATATTTAGTTTTAGGTGTATCAAATTGGTTATAGGTATGTACGACTTTTTTAATATATTATCTCTTTCTGATGAATATGTTAAAGTAAATGAAGACCACTTTTTCTCTTTGATGTAGTAGTCAGCTATAATTATATATATGCATAATAAGCTTAATAACGAGATAGATAATTAAGTTCAACATCAAATAATTTAACACCCAAGTGATCATTATTTCCATTTTAATTTAACAAAACAATGAAATAAAACTTTATACTCTTATATGACTATATTACCACCATATCATTTGTTATTAGACCTCACATATAGTAACAAAGTCAATAAAGACCAAACCAAAGAAGCAAAGAAAATCTTTTTCAATTTTCCTTTATGGCTATTTAGGACAAAATCATAGAAATACCCATAATATAAATAACAATTCCCCGTACAAAGGTAAACTCTTTTTCCTTCTCCATTTACTTTACATTATTCTCTCTCTTTTGTAGAGGTTTTCTTCCACTAAGTTGGAATTCCATCTTTTCTTCCCATTTTAACCTGATCATCTTTTTACTCCTTCCATTTGCCCTTTGTATTTAATGTATTACAACTAGCTAATTTGTTATCTCCTTGACTTGGTGTTAAGCTATCACTACAAGAAAAACTGAATCAGACAACGGTTAAGGAAAAAACCATTGTCTGAAAAAAAAAAAAAAGACAACGGTTTTTTTTTTCCAAAAATGCGTTGTCTGATTAATTTTCAGACAACTGTTTTTGGTTTTTTTTTAAAGCATTGTCTATTAGCTGTCATTTTGGTCACACCAGACAACGGTTTTTTAGGGACCGTTGTGTAATATATGTTCAGACAACTGTTTTTCTGGTAATACAAAACCGTTGTCTGATAAGATATTTCAGACAACGGTTTTTTTGAAAGTGTTGTATAATTCAGCGTTTCAGACAACGGTTTAAAAAAACCATTGTCTGAATCAAGCATACAGACAACGGTTTTAAAACTGTTGTGTAATATATGTTCAGACAAGTATTTTTTTGGTAAAAAAAAATCATTGTCTGATAAGATGTTTCAGACAACGGTTATTTAAAAAGTTGTCTAATTAACTGTTCATACCATTGTATAATATATGTTCAGACAACGGTTTTTCATAATAAACCGTTGTTTGATTAACTGAGTGTGAAAAAAAATTGCCTTAAATGAAAGTAATCCCTATACACAAATGAAACCAAAAACACAAATCAAATGAAATCCTCCACTGACAAGTATTAAACCAAATCCACCAGCAAGGTGTCAGAGCAAAAACCACATGATTCAATAAATTATATAACCAAATCTTTGAACAAAGTGTCAAATAAAGATACAAATCGAATGATAGGTACAAATGAAACTTTCAACAAATTTAAATAAGAAACACAAAACTTTCAACAAAGCGTCCAACCAATCTTTCATTAAATTGTGAATGATATAAACAATTTATTCTACAGGCAGCAGGGAGTTGTGACAGGCATTAAGGACGTTGGACCTGCAAGTATAAACGATGAAAAAATTAATGGCAGGACATAATTTCAAAATAGAACTTAAAACAAATGAAATTATTACCATCATGATAGCTGAATCAATTCTTCTTCCTCCCACATGTAACTGCTGTTTTCTTCATCGAGTTCATCAACATATGGGAACGTTGGCAAATGTAGCTCATTCTCAAGTTCTATTTCTACAGATCCCTCATTTTCATCATCACTTTCATCATAGTACTTGTCAGGTAATTTTAAGACAACTGACCATAATTTTTCAAGAGGGTCATCTATGTAACAAACTTGCTTGACATGTTTTCCTAACACAAAAGGATCGTTTAGAAAACCTAATTTGTTCAAATTAACCAATGTATATCCCAAGTCATCTACTTTAACCCCTTTGTTCATATCTACCCAATTACAACGAAAGATAGGAACCCTAAAGTGGTTATAGTCCAACTCCCAAATACTTGTAATAACTCCATAAAATGTATGTGAAGTATGCTCGATGTTTTTATCCTTACCCTTCACAAGCATTGTATCGGCATCTACACAAACACCGCTGCACTGAACTTGCCGCGTATCATCACGTTCTTTGGTGCTGAAGGTAACACCGTTGATTCTATAGCCACTGAATGTAGCTACATCCTTGTTAGGCCCTGCTGCAATCCACATTATATCCTTAGTTACTGTATTCTTCTCATCAAGTAATTCTGATGCAATCTGTCCAAAAAATTAAATTGGCCATAAGTATGATATAGCCTTTGAGAGAAGATAAATATTGTAGTATTTCAAAAGAATTCACAAGTACAGGGCATTCATTATTTTTCAGTAAAATATATAAAGAAACAGGCCTATTTTTGCTGCAAATTGCAGCAAAATACTTGGGCTATAAGATTTTACCTTTTTATGAAACCACTTAGGGAATGTTTTATTTTGCATGTTCTTTAGCCACTCTTCATCATTTTCATGTTGTGGATATCTTGTCACCAAAGAAGCCATATGTTCACTGCAAGTAAAATCAACTTTATTAATTTTTGAAACAAAATGCAAAAAATAAGGAAATAACAAAAATAAATTGAAGTAACTTACTCAAAATATGGGCGAACGTCATTACAATTTTGGAGAAGACACAAATGTGCTAGGTGCAAGTCCTTCTTACTTGGCGTTATCACTGTTGCACCAGATAAGGGTCTGTATTTTGCGTTGTTCTTATTCCTACTATTTTTCGGCAATCCAATAGTTGCTTCTTCAAAGTTGACCAAACACTCAACGGCCTCTTCTGCAACATAGGCCTCAGCAATGCACCCTTCCGGACGAGCCCGATTCCGTACATAACCCTTGAAAGTCTTCATATATCTCTCGAAAGGGTACATCCAGCGAAGGAAGATTGGCCCACAGAGCTCAACCTCTCTCACAAGATGAATTGAGAGATGGATCATTATATCAAAGAAGGAAGGGGGGAAGTACTTTTCTAGCAAGCATATGGTCTCCACCAACTGAGCTTGCATTTTTTCCAGTTTATCCACCTCGATGACTTTACTGCAAATTGCCTTGAAGAAGAGGCAAAACCTAATAATAGTGCACCTAACCTATTTTTGTAGTACTGACCTAATTGCGATGGGGAGTAAGTGATGCAACATTGTATGGCAGTCATGAGATTTCATTCCAACAAGTCGCAGATTTTCCATTGATACTAGACCCTTAATGTTTGAACAAAAACCATCAGGTAACTTCATGCCAACCAAGGAGGAGCAGACAATCTTCTTTTCTTTATGCAATAAGTTCTAAGATGTCGTCGGCAACTTCTCTTTTTTTCCGGGAGTTTTTGGCCTCAACTCCGTTCTTATTCCCATTTCAGCCATATCAAGACGGACAGACTCCTTATCTTTTGACTTCCCTGGTATATTTAGCAAGGTACCAGTCAAAGCTTCACATATATTTTTCTCGATATGCATCACATCAAGGACATGCCTAACCGGCAAAAATTTCCAATACTCAAGTTGGAAAAATATAGACATCTTCTTCCAAATAGGTCGAGGTTCACATTTATTCAATCGAGGTTGGCATTGTGTCTTACCATAGACATGGCCCCTTAGTGGTTGTACCCTTTCAAACACCTCCTCTCCAGTTAACGGAATAGGAGCTGACAACTTCTCCACGGTGTTATCAAAGGCTAATTTTTTCCTTCGATATGGATGATAACGGGGCAACCACCTACGATGCCTCATAACCACCGTCTTACGATAATTTGCCAACCTGGTAGCTTTTGTTTTATCAACACAGACAGTACAAGCATTATACCCTTTAATGATGTTGCCCGACAAGTTGCCTAAGGCTAGATAATCACAAATTGTCCACAACAAAATTCCCCTTAGTATAAAGAACTCTTTCTTATATGCATCATACTCTTGTTTCCCATTCCATAACACTTGAAGATCTTCTATAAGTGGATGAAGGAACACATCAATATCATTTCCGGACTGATTCGGTCCGGATATCAACAAACTTAACATAATATACTTTCTCTTCATACAAAGCCAAGGTGGTAAGTTGTAAATACATAGCAAAACAGGCCAACATAAGTAATCAGTTGATAATCCACGGAAGGGATTGAATTCATCGGTAGATAAAGCTAACCGAAGGTTTCTTGTCTCCAAAGCAAACTCAGGCCACTTTTGGTCGACAACCTTCCATGTTTGTGAGTCTGCCGGATGTCTAATTTTACCATCCTTTTGTCGCCCGGTGTCATGCCAACTCATTTCCTTTGCAATTTGAGCTGTATTGAACAAACTCCTCAACCTTGGTATTAATGGAAAATACCATAGGACCTTAGCAGGGACCCCTTCCAATTCTTTTCCTTTCTTGACCAGCTTCCATCTAGAGGCTCCACATATGCGGCAAATTGTCTCATCTTCATCTCTCTCACCACGATATAAGAGACAATCATTCGGGCACACGTGTATTTTTTTCATACTCCATACCCATAGCACATAAGGTTTTCTTGGCTTCACTGAAGGAAGAAGGGATACTATTGCCTTCTGGAAGCATTGACCCAAGCAAAAGGAGAATATCAGAGAAGCATGTATCAGAAATGCCATGCTTTGCTTTCAAGTTATATAACTTGACTAAAGCTTTCATCTTAGTATAACCCTTGCATCCCAGATAAAGGGGTTCATGTTCACCTTCAACATGGTTAATGAAATCAGAGGAATCTAATGAAATATCATCATCGTCGATATTATCATGCCCCGTTCTTTTGTTAGTTTGATCAACTGATTCTGAGAAACAATCGGTTTCAGCAACTAAAGGACTCCCTTCTGGATTTGACTCTCCGTGCCATATCCAACAAGTATAGGTTTGATCAATACCATATTGGAAAAGATGATCCCTAACAGTTTGAGCCTTCCATGATTTACTGTGAGCGCATCTTAAGCATGGACAACTAATTTTTGTTTCATCAAACCCATTCTCAAATGCAAACATTAACAACTCTTCCACACCTAATTGAAACTCTCTTGTTCTTCTATCAGCCTTCAACCAAGATCTATCCATCTTTGAGTTGGACCAGTTCTGCAATTTGAGCAATAATTCAGTTAGTTGGACCACTGAATAATGGTGATGTCAAATAGAACCTGGAAGGGAAGTATAATCACCTCAGATGCGAGAGCAGATGTAGCAGCTAACTTCTATGAAGGTTTCTCGAAGACAGCTATCATATGGTTGTTGTGGTTTGAATAAAGTTGCATGAGGAAGCTTGGACTGTTATGTAATTGTTCAACCTGAAGGAGAAAGAAAAAGGGTTGACATATAGAACTTAAAAGTTGTCATTAAAAATAAAAGCTAGCACCAAGAGCAAGGAAAGGGGTATTTCTTGGTTACAAGTCAGGAGTGAAAGGTTTTCTGTTTATAGATCTCACAACAAAATAAATTTTAGTCAGCATTTATTTACAGTTTCATGAGCAGTACTTTACCTGTAAAACTAAACAAATACCAGTTCACACAACAGACGTTTTAACAGACATTCAACTTCATTCACAACAACCTGAATCAACAAATAATCCTCAATTCACTGGCACAACTCAACATACCATTTCAACTGATAGTCATCAAATTTTAGCCAAAGACTTATAAACAGCAGAGAAATCAGAAGCATGGAGACATACTGTAGATCTTGAAATTTAAGCAAAAAATTGAAGGGACAGAACAACATTATAGTAACCTGAAAATATCAATGCAACATTATAGTAATCTGAAAATACAATGCAATAATTCAATTAGATTAAACAGAGGAATGAATTCTACGGGACGATCTCTATGGGACGATTACTTACGACTCATAAGAAAAAAAATAATCTTCTTTCAACTTAATTGGGACAATGCAGTTACTGACAAAGGAGATGGCCGGCAGCAAGGAGACGGCCGGCATTAATGAAGACCGCAGCAAGGAGAGTGGTGCTTAGGGTTTGGCAGCGAGAGAACCACGACTAATGAAGCTGAAAGAGGAATGAGAGATGAAGCAGAATCAAAAGCTTGGACGTTTTATGGAAGTTAGATCTTCTTAGAATAAAAAAATGCTAAGGATCCAGTGGCTATTTGCAATGTATGGAAGTTAGGCTTTCTTAAGCCAAACAAACTTGACTAAGTATTAAAAGCTAAGGTTTGGATTTATAAATATTTCATAAACCCATTAGAAATTTTAAAGTCCACCGTTAAATAATGATTTAGATATAATATGATATTATATAAGTAGGAATACAAGTATATATTAGTATATATATACAAATATATACATGTATATAGAAGTATATATAAGTATATACAAATATATATTAGTATATATACAAGTATATATATTAGTATATGTTAGTATATATACAAGTATATATATACACACACCCAGTATATATACAAGCACATATATTAGTTTATACAAGTATTATTGTGGACTTGCTTATTCATATATATAAGTATATATAAGTATATACAAGTATTCGTGTGAACTTGCTTATATATATATATACTAATATATACAAGTATATATATTAGTATATATACAAGTATATACAAGTATATATATTAGTATATATACAAGTAAGTTCAAGTATATATTAGTATATACAAGTATATATATTAGTATATGCAAGTATATATTAGTAAATATACAAGTATATATATTAGTATATATAAGTATATACAAGTATATATATTAGTATATACAAATATACAAGTATATATATAAGTATATATTAGTATATATACAAGTATATATATTATTATATATTTGTATATACAAGTATATATATTAGTATATACAAGTATATATATTAGTATATATTTGTATATACAAGTATATATATTAGTATATATATATTAGTATATACAAGTATTCGTGTGGACTTGTTTGTATATATACTAATATATACAAGTATATACTAATATAAATACAAGTATATATACTTGTATATATACTAATATATATTTGTATATACTAATATATTAGTATATACAAGTATATATATTAGTATATACAAATATACAAGTATATATATAAGTATATATTAGTATATATACAAGTATATATATTAGTATATATTTGTATATACAAGTATATATATATTAGTATATACAAGTATACATTAGTATATACTAGTATATACAAGTATATATTAGTATATACAAGTATTCTTGTGGACTTGCTTATTCATATATACAAGTATATATTAGTATATATACAAGTATATATATTAGTATATATACAAGTATATACAAGTATATATTAGTAAATATACAAGTATATATATTAGTATATACAAGTATATATTAGTAAATATACAAGTCTATATATTAGTATATACAAATATACAAGTATCGACTGTTGGTATATATATTAGTATATATTTGTATATACAAGTATATATATTAGTATATATATATAAGTATATACAAGTATATATTAGTATATATACAAGTATGTATATTAGTATATGTTAGTATATATACAAGTATTCTTGTGGACTTGCTTATTCATATATACAAGTATATATAAGTATATACAAGTATATATTAGTACAAGTATTCGTTAAAATTTTTCAATGTTAGACTTATTTAGTTTTTACTCAATCTAATTTACATCAACACTAAATTTTATAATTATATAGGGTTCCATAGAAATTTATCACTACTAATTATTTAAATTGTATTGCCTTAAGCACTTATGGATGAATTATAAATTGAATTTTATGAGTCATCTATATAAGTGAATTTGTAAAGTTAATTTAACAAAAATTTGAAAAATCCATTTTGTTTCAAAAGAGGGATGTCAAAACTTCAAAATATTTTGAACACTTAAATTCCCCCCTTTATTTCCCAAAAAAATTTTCATTTGCCCCCATCTTGCCCAAAACACGGCCATTTTGAAATTTAGCAATATACCTAAACAGACCCTCTTCCGATTTATCTCTCCTATCTCCTCCTTCCCTCTTTCGATTTCTCTGTGTATACCTAATTTGTTTCTATTTTCACGGGTAGAAAGTTTCAGAAACTAAACCAAACTTTGTTCTCCTCCTTCCCTCTTTCCATTGCTAGACCTAACTTTGTTCTCTTCCTTCCCTCTTTCGAAATCTTCAGTCTTGACCTAAAAACGCACGGCACATCCATATTTCTTCTTCCTCTTATACCTTTCTCTCTAACCCGCCCGCCACTCACTGCGGCTCTGCATTCACTCCCTCAGTTCCAGCCTTCGAGGTTCGTTATATACTTTTATCGCTCTGCAATTTTTTTTTTAATTTTTTCTGATATTATGTTATTGTATAATTTTTTTCTTCCTCTTCTTAGTTCTTAGAAGTTTGTTTTATAAACCATTTTCATGAGACTTAGTTGTTGTTGTATATGCTGCAATGAGTAGAATACTGCAAATGTCGCTGTTAATATTTTTTCCTGCTCCGAAATACAGCCCATGTCCTGTTTGTTAATCTTTGACTAAATTTTAGCCATGTGAATATTTTTTTACTGGAAGAGATAGATAAGCCTTTCACTGGTTTGGACAGAGGAATTTGAAATATTGAGATTTGACTTAAATAATGCATAGGTTTTCTTTGATTTGATACAGTTCAGGTTCATGGTTGTGGATACAGGTCTTGTTGAATGTGGCTTTAGAATAGGTGTCATTTCAAATGCACTTGAAATAAGTCCTTAAGCACTTTCATTAATCTAATCAACTAAAGAACTTGTAGCTATCTTGTCTGTTGTGCAAGCTATAGTTTATTTTTTACTAATTCTATGTTGTTTTAGTCTCATAGTAGGATTTTAGTTTAGCCGTGTCCCAATTAAATTATGCGTTATTTGCTTAGCAATGTGATAAAATGCAGGCTTACATCAACATTCTTCAAAAATGCATTTTCACATATAATTCTTACCTGTTGGCTGATGCTTATCTAACCTGCAGCTGTTTCCTGTGATTTCCAATGTTTAAACTGGATGATTTCGTACAAAATGTAACTTTTAATTTGTGAATGCAGGTGCTGATTATGGCTCCTTCGAAGAAGAAACAATCGTATCAACTATCCACCCGTTCTTCTCCCCGTGTATGTAAACAACAAGCCCGGTCTTCCCCAAATCCAGCCACAATGAGAGTGGTGAAGGCTATCTCCAGGACACGGTCAATGCACCCAGAAAAGCCGTCGACTTCTTCCTCCGTATCTTCGAAGAGGAAGTCGATCTCTGAAAACTTGAAAAAAAAACTGTCCAAGAAAAGAAAGCGAGTCGATAAGGTTAAGCCGAAATCAAACGAGGACGATGTTGCAGGATTAAAACTGCTGAAACGAGGGTGTGTCTCCATGTACCGAATTGTTAGACGGAAGATCAGTAGCCAAAAGCCTACATTTTCATTTAATGCAAAGGGAGCACCATTTGGTAGGGCTGCTTCAGAGATGCAATCATATATCGGAGTTTTAGCAAGGTCTAAAGCCCCGATATGGCATGATTCCTGGAAGGAAGTTGCTGAAGACGTCAAAACAAAGATTTGGGATTGTGTCCAGGTTATGCAAAATCCTTCCCACACAGTTAATTTATATACATTAGTTTTTCAATTGCTTTATACACGTTGGGTTTTCAGTAACTTATTCATCTAATTTTATTTTTGTGGCTTATGTATGTAGATGGCTTTCGTTGTACCACCGACTTCCAAGAAAATGGTACTGTAGTCTGCTGGTCAAAAATGGAGGGAATTCAAATGTCGGTTGACGAGACTCTATGTTCTTCCACACCGTGATGAACCAGAGAAGCTGCGGTTTCCTTCAGGTGACTTCACATTCATTGAGCAGTCGCACTAGGACATTTTCATTGCTGATCGTCTGGGAGTCGAGTTTAGCGCAAGGAAATCTTCAATTTTCTTGTTTCTTAATTTAGTTCCAAATGGTAATCTGGATTCCTTTTTCATACTTATGATGTTTTGTTCCTTTTTGTCTTAGAAAATTCATGAAGAACAACACAAGAGAAGTATGCAGAACGAGTATCCTCATTGTTTGTCTCGAAAAGGATACGCGAACTTGGAAAGTGAATGGGTTAGTGTTGACTTGTGTATTTAATTTTGCTTTCTATGACTTGTGTATCATCAATATCGATTTATAATGCTTCTTAAAACATGTTTATATTACTAATAAGGTCATCCTCTATATATACATGCAGACTAAATCTCATCCTGAAGGGATTTCAGAGATCGATCGATCGAAGGCTTGGATCCTTGCAAGGCAGGACAGACAAGGAAAGTTTAAAGATGAGAGAGTGAAGCACAAAGCTGAGGAAATCGTAAGTTCTGATTTTCGATTCAAGTTTCAACTCAATTCATCAGCTTTTATTGTTTCCTAATTTATTAACTACATCCATTTTGGGTCTATTTTTTAGGAGTCATTAAAGGAGCAAGTTAATTCAGGTGAAGTAGTTGAACAAGGCGTTGATGATGTGTTATCAAAGGCGCTTGGTAAACCGGAGCATTCTGGAAGAGTACGTGGCCAGGGAAGGCACATGAAGCAATCTGTCTATTTTGGTCTCCCAAGATAGAGAAAAGCAAAGAATTTTGATGAAAAAATACGGGAGGGGGTTCAAATGGTCATGGAGGAGGAGACCAAGAAAATTATAGCGCAGAGAGATGCATTTTGGGCTGCTGAAATTGCCAAGATTAGAGAAGAATTTTTGTCAAAGCCTGTGTCTAGTCCAAACATGCCTTCCCAACAAGCAAGTTGCTCCAATTCCATTCATATTGTGAAGGATCAAGAGGCTCAAGTGCCAGTTGTGAGGAAGAATTTGAGTCCTCAATTTGATGCAAATTCTATTGAAGCAAAAAGGAGTCTCAATTCGGATGAAGCAAAAAGGAGCCCCAATTCTGTTGATGATGAGAAGGTCCTTGCTTTGGAGAAAGTGGAGGTGCTTGATAAGGATGATGTTCATGAGGTTGCTGCTGATGTTCATGAGGTTGCTGCTGCTGAGGAGGTAGAAGGTATTGAGGTTTCTGCTGATGTCAAAGGTCCCAATAATGAGGAGGTTGAAATAAAAAATGATGACATCGTTAAAAAAAATGATGATGATGGGTTTGATAATCAAGTGAAATTGGCGAAGCTGGCCATAGGATCACCGAGCAATATTGTTGCTTATGCAAAGGTTGTTGAAGGATATGAGCCATCTCTCCATGGAGTTAAGATTGCACAAGAGAATGCAAGAGTGTCGATCACTCGTGCAATTCAAGGTTTGAGGATACTACTTAATATTTATTCAAACTTCTAATGATTATATTCAAACATATAAATAAATGTAATTTTTCCATGTTTTTTATATTTACAGACGTCAATATCCCATTCCCAGTCGGCGATGAAATTGTTACTGTGGACCAAGCCGTGGGTACTTTTATAGCATGGCCGAGAAATTTGATTGTGCTGGATGGGGTGTCTAATCCAAAGGTTAAGTTTTGAGAAATGAAACTTTGCATAATTGCTTTTTTTTTTTTGCTATTTACTGTGTTCACGTGCTCCCCTTTATTTTCAGAGTTTTAAAAAAGCTTGTGTGAAGAAAAAAGCCTCCAAGAAATTAAAGAAGCCTGTTGTTATAGAAGCTGATATGTTTGAGGAGGAGCTGCATGTTCAAATGGGTGCTGATTATCCAGCGTCTTTGAAACGTTTGTGGCTGTGGGCAAAGGATGCCTTAAGCAATGATCGAACAGTTAGTTTTGCCATAAGTGAAGAAGCATTTGGTGTGAGCAAACAGCAAGTTGTGTTCTTACAAGATCTACATGCTGTGTGCGCCGGAGGTGAAATGTCCGGATCCATACTTACCATATTTATTCAGTAAGTTTCCAAGTACAATAGCTTTTTATTTTCTTTGTTAATTGTGCTGGAATTAAACTGATAATATGTACCAACTATTACTTCATTTTGTATGCAGCTACTTGTATGAATATGTCAAAAGGCATAAAATGGTTGATATGGTTGGCTTTGTGGATCCCAGCATGATTGGTGCCATTGGATGTGGTAATTCAGGGGGAAGGTCACGTACACTTGCGAGTCGACTTAAGGGGGCTAAAGAAGGGCAATACTTTCTCTTGCCTTTCAATGATGTGTGAGTATTTCTTTACCTTTCTTTTTTATCCGCTATCGTAGCTAATGAGAGTTAATAGCTAAATAACGCTGCTTCTGTATGTGATTGTGATTGATGTTATGAATTGAGCCTTTGTGATTGCTATTTTGGTGATTGAAATCACTGTTTCATTGTCGGTTCTGTATTTATTCAGATCTTTTTGTTCAATGAATTGTTTGGCGTTATGTTCTTCCAAATATGAAGAATTGCTTGTATTTTATTTTGTTATTTCGTAGGAATCACTGGGTATTGACTGTTGTAAATCCGACGGGAGAGGTAGTCTACCACATGGACCCTCTTAAACGTCGCATTGCTAGCCAGGAATGGATAGAGGTTGTTGACAAGTAAGTTGTGCTTCTAAAGTCTGCCTATTTAGTCTTAAGTTATAAAATTTGGGGAAAATGCAATTTTGTTAACTTATATTGTGTTTCTTATAGTGACATAAAGTTATACAAAGAGAGTGTCAACAAGAATGTGAGGAGGAAAATTTTATGGGAGAACATGGCGGTATTGTTTTTCTCATCATTTATGATTTATACAATTTATACATCTTTGTTAATTGCTTGTTCTATGAAAGAAATATTGCAAAATTTGGACTGCATTTTTTCATTTGAGTACAAACTTGGAGTCCACAAAGCATTTTTAGTTGGTCTGCAGTTTTTCATTTCCAATTGCAGCACTGCTGGCATTACTTGTATACTTGCTCGTATATATTTGGATTGCATTTTTTCAGGTTAGGTTGTGTGATTAGGTTGATGTGTTGGTTTGCATATGGGTTTACATATGGATGTAACATGTGGTACTTCATTTTTGTTTTCATTTGCTATTTCAGGGGGTTCCTGTGCAGAAAGAGGCCACGGACTGCGGCCTCTTTGTCATGAGGTACATGAAGGAAATATGTTATGACAAGGAGCTTCAGTTTGCAGCTAAGGTGAGAATTTTAATTATTTTCATTTTTTATATAATAGTTTTGTATTTACCACATGTGGCTAACCAAAATTTGATTCATTTTTCAGTGGCTACGCAGAGGCAACTTGGAGTATAGTGATGCCGACATCAATGAGATTAGGATTGACTTCGCCAAATATTTCATGAAGCGTCATTCAAGTTGAAGTTAATAGTATAATTCAGTGATATATGTATAGTGTTGATTTTTTTTTAGTTTGTTAATATTTTGAATGGTTGAATTTGTGGAGGTTTTTTTATTCCCAAATTTGCAATCCTCCATTGTAAAGTGTTGTCTTATATGTATAATGCGCAGTTTAACAGACAATGGTGATGAAATGAAAATGAACATTGAAACTATTGTTTAATATTCAGTGTGCACATTAATTAACCGTTGTATTTAGCGTCCTTCTACAACGGTTTTAGATTAATTAACCATTGTCTGAAAAATTAAAAAGCGTTGTGTAAACCTTCATTATATAATGGTATTTAATAAGAAAGCGTTGTGTAAACCATAATCAGATAACGGTTTTTAATAAGAAAGCGTTGTATAAACCTTCATCAGACAACGGTTTTTAATAAGAAAGCTTTGTGCAAACCTTAATCAGACAACGGTTTATAATAAGAAAGCATTGTATAAACCTTAATCAGACATCGCCTCAATAGACAACGGTTTTTGTCTTCATCAGACAACGGTCAAAAAGCGTTGTCTAAACCTTCATCAAACAACGGTTAAAAACCGTTGTTTGAAATGCCATCAGACATCGTCTCAATAGAAAACGGTTTTTGTCTTCATCAGACAACGGTCAAAAAGCGTCGTCTAAACCTTCATTAGACAACGGTTAAAAACTGTTGTCTGAAAATTTAGAAACCGTTGTCTGACATTTTCAAAACTGATGTGGAAACCATCAGACAACGGTTAAAAATCGTTGTCTTATAAATTAGAAACGGTTGTCGGAATGATCATCAGACAACAGCCAAAAACCGTTGTCTAATAAAATTAAAAACCGTTGTGCAAACCTACATCAGACAACGGTTTTAAAACCGCTGTCTGAAATGCTATCAGACATCGCTTCAATAGACAACGGTGTTTGTCTTCATCAGACAACGGCCAAAAAGCGTTGTCTGATTTAGTTTTCCTTGTAGTGTATTATTACTCACCTCAAACATCTTTCTCTATCCCCTCTTTTCATTGGCCCCATTTGTGAATATTTTAGTTTTCATACTATTCTAACCCGCTTTTCTTAATATGGATACAACTCAAGAGATTCTATAAGATCTTATTACCAAAAAAAAGTGATTTAACATGTACCACTATAGCGTTAGATCTTCAACCCGATCCAGACGACTTCTCTGATTCTTCAGCATTTATCTTAGCTAGTAAATTATTCAGTCAGAAATCTTTTGCCCCGCACATGATCAATTTAGTTGTGGGAAAAGTTTGGCATATGCCAAAGGATTTTTTTGTACAAAGGAATGGCTGGAATTTGTTTTCCATAAAGTTCCTTGACAAAGAGGAAGCACAATGGGTATTATAGATTGGGCCCTAGAATGTCTCAAATTCTCTTTTTGCTATTAAAGAATGGAGCCCTGATATTACGATTGATAAAGTTAATTTCTCAAAGGTGGCATTTTGGATTCAGGTTAGTAACCTTCCTCCAGCTCTCATGACTAGAGAAAATGCTCGGAAAATAGGAAACCTATTTGCTAGTCTGATTGAAATAGATCAAAGTCAGTTGGGATGTAGATGGTGGCTCTTATTTTTTCTTATGAAGTTATAAATTGACACAGAGAAACCTTTGCTTACTGGTTTTCATAATAAAAACTCTAATAAAGAACCAGAATGGATCTCATTCTGATATGAGAATCTTGGGGATTTTTGTTTCAATTGTGGAAGGATTGGCCATTTAGCAAAATATTGAGTATAAAGGAGTGTATATGAGAATCTAAATAACTAAAATAACTTATTTAGCCCTTGGTTAAGAGAACATGGTCATGAAAGTTCCAATTTAAGGTTGGATTACCTTTCTGATATCTCTCTCAGACACAAAGGTATATCTCTGTTCTGGTTTCAAATTTTGGACAAATGAAGCTAAGGGGGCGAGGTCAGAGTTCTTGCTCCGGTCAAAGAGTGGAAACAACTCAACCTCTTGGGGAAGTCTCCCATCACATCAATATGAGTTCTGATTAGTCTGACCAAAGACTATTCATGAGTCAAATCCCATTACCTATCTCTATCCTATCCATACACAACTTCCCTTCTAGAGCCTAAAAAATATCCCCATCTCACCTCAAAAGACTAAAATAATACCCTTATCCAGATAATTCCTTACCTCTCTACACAAAACCAAAACTCAGATAATTTGTACATTCCCCTTGAAGAACCTCTTATGTCTGATTTCTTTAACCCTACTATTCTCATTTCATTCTCTTCTCAACTAGATCTTAGTTTGGTGGACCCTACCTAGACCTTTGATCCTAGTTTCGACTAGTCTCTACACTTTTGTTGAAGGCATTTTGATCTTACTCAAAAAATAGATAAAATGGAAAAAAGATTAGCCAGGGAAGCTCATAAACAACAACAATGCTCTCCGTCTACTCAAACGATTGAAGGCATTGGTGGCTCGCCTAAAGCCACCCAATAGCCATGATCGCTTTGATGTGGAATTGTCAAGGTTTCAAGTGAGCCTTGACAAGAAGAATGCTTAAAGGAAACATATTAAAATACCACCCTGGTTTGGTATTTAAATCAAACAAAAGTGCAATTTTTTAGAGTATCACTGAAGAAGGATGGGATATGATTTTGTTGATTATGTGGAACCTTGAAGAGCTGCTGGAGGTCTTGCAATTTAGTGGAGAGGTAATTGGCTTGTTCAAATAATTCAGAAAGATCATAATTTTATTCATGCATATGTTTACAATCATAATTTCAATTTTTTTTATTATTACTTTTGTTTATGGCTCTCTCTATAAACAAGGAAAAAAAGGAGGTTTTTGAAAGACTAAAAACTCTATGTCTAGACCTAGCTACTCCATGGTTATGTGTAGGAGACTTCAACCAAGTTTTTTACTCTTTTGAAAAGCAAGGGGGTCGTTCTGTTGATCTATTTTGGTGTGACTACTTCGCCCGTTGGATCTCTGACCTCAACTTAATTGATTTGGGATTTAAAGGTCCTCCATTCATATGGTCAAACAAGCAGGGAGGTGGTATTAACATTCAACAGAGGATTGACAGGGGTCTAGCTAATTGTTCGTGGAGGACTCCTTTTGACAAAGCCCTAATTATTCATAAGTTACTTGGGTTCTGACCATAGACCCTTGATTCTAGACTTCATTCCACAAAGAAAGTTTAAGAAAGCACAATTTCAATTTGAACTGAAGTGAATGGATAAGGTTGATTATCGAGAGTTGATACATGACACTTGGAACCTCCATGTACAGGGCTCTAATTCTTCAGTTCCGGTGCATAAATTGAAAGCTACTAAGATGAAGTTGAAGAAATGGGCAAAAACAACTAATCTCAATGCCAATGGTCAAATTAATTTTCTAAAATAGAAATTGGAGTTACTATACAAAAGTAAGAACATAAAATTTTCATGACAGGGAGGTAGCTCTTCTGAAGGAGCTGGAGGAGTGTTGGTCTATGGAAGAGACATATTGGTTTCAACACTCCAGACTAAATTGGCTTCATGTAGGGGATAAAGCACCAAATTTTTCCACGCCATTACTCTCTAGAGAAGACAAACTAATATGATTTATAAACTTAAGTCAAATGAAGGGTCCTGGTTGGAAAAAGAGGAAGACATTCGCAGAGAAGTAGTAAAGTCTTACAAAGCTCTGTACACTAAAGGCTTTATCTCTCATGTGAAGCAAGCCATAGAACACATTCAACCTTGTATAGGAGAGCAACTGAATTCCTCCATTATTACTATCCCCACATAAATGGAAATTTACTCAGCCATTACTCAAATTGGAGCCTATAAAACTCCTAAACCTGACGGCTTTCCTAGATTTTTCTTTCAGAAACATTAGCAAATTATCAAGCCAAACACTGTAGCTGCAATCACTGAGTATTTCAAGTCTGGTTTAATACAATGGGACTTCAATAAAACTAATATTGTTCTTATTCCAAAGGTACAATCTCCTGATCACATTTCTCAATATAGACCTATTGGGTTGTACAATTTTTTGTATAAAATTATAGCAAAAATAATGATGAATCGCATTATACCATACTTGGATAATCTAATCAGTCCATTCCAAGGAGCTTTTGTCCCTAAAAGAGTCATTTTTGATAATGTTATGCTGGCTCATGAAATTTTTCATAAATTAAAATTTGAGGCATCTAACAAACAATGGCAATTTGTTCTTAAAATTGATATGCATAAAGCATATGATAGGGTGGAATAGGATTTTCTTGAGGGGGTGTTCAAAGCAATGGGGTTCAACTCTGGAGCCACATTTTTAATAATAAATTATGTCAAAATAGTTTCTTATCAAATTATGGTCAATGGTGGGATTGCTGGATTCTTTAAACCATCAAGGGGATTAAGGCAAAGGGACCCTCTTTCCCCTTACTTGTTCCTCTTTGTTTCTAATACTATTTCCCTTTTAATGACTAATGCCCTCACTTTTAATCAGATTAAAGGCTTTTCTTTAGCTAGAGGGGCTCCAAAATTATCTCATCTTTTATATGTTGATGATACCTTAATTTGTAGATCTGCTTCTATAGATGAAATTCAAAAGTTTCATAATTTACTATCTTTATATGCTAAGGCTTCTAGTCAATTCATTAATCTTAGCAAGTCAAGCATAGTTTTTAGCCGAAATATTCCCTGCCCATATTAAAACTTCAATTATACAAACTCTTGGGGTTAAAGAGATGGGTTGTGAGGACAAATATTTGAGAATCCCTTCTTATTAGGGAAAATCCAGAATTGAGACCTTCTCTTTTCTTAGAGATAGACTGATTTCAAAAAGCAAAATCATGGAAGCATAAGCTTTTATCATATGCAAGGAAAGAAGTCCTAATTAAGGCAATCCTTCAAGCCGTACCCACCACATTATGAGCTACTTTTTTAATGCCTAAAACTTTTTGCAAAAAAAACTCAATAGCATAGTGAGTCATTTCTAATGGGCACAAAGTAACAAAAATAGAGGCATTTGGAGGGAGTTTTGGATTTAAAAACTTTGAACTTTTTAATATATCCCTCCTCTCAAAATAATGCTGGAAATTATTCCAAAATGACTCTAATTTATGGGCCAAGTTTATAAAACTTATTTACTTTCCTAATTGTACACTTTAGGAAGCCAAGTTGGAAAAAAGGTCTTCTTGGGGTTGGAGAAGCATGGTGGCAACTAAAGAAAAAATCCAAGGAGGCGCTAGATGGTTAGTCAGGAATGGCAAACAAATAAGGATATAAGAGGATAACTGGATCCCAAACTTACCTTCCTTTAGAATTACCTCTTCAAAACCTGGTAACTGTCCTCTTCAATATGTGACAGATTTAATTGATGATAATGGATGTTGGAGAAAACAAATGTTAAAGTTGAGGCAATATTGAATATCCATATATACATATCTAATGATAATGACAAACTTATATGGGGTCATGATAAATTTGGTAGATTGTCTACAAGGGCAGTTTATAAATTTCTATGCAACTTCAAAATGATTATACTATAGGTCAATGAGGTTCTTCTCTAAATAATATGTCAATTTGGAAATCTATTTGGAGTTTGATAGAACCCCCTAAGGTAAAAAAACTTTGTTTGGCATTTATGTATTAATGTCATTCTAAGCCTAGTCAATTTATATAACAGGAACTTGTCAACAACTAATTTACATCTCATTTGTGGTGAGACAAGGGAATCGGTGATACATATGATATTCCAATGCCATCATGCAATAGCTTCTTGTTTAGCATCTAATTATGGTTTTTCCCCTCTAGCTCTTAACACAAGTTCATTCCTTCACTAGTGGACTGATGTCTCACTTTATCTAAAATATCTTATAATAATATGTCTTAACAAAATTGCCTGCCTCTGCTAGTATGTTTGGAAAACAAGGATGATACTTGTTTCAATGGAACCACTCCAGACCCCCTACTTACTGTACAAAGAGCATATAAACTATTTCAAGACTCCTTCCAAGTTAAAGAAATAGAAGCTCAACAATCTACACCATATCATCTTCCAAGTTCATCTAATTCAGTTAGCAGCTAATACCAAACATCATTTTGGTCGCCTCCACCCCAAAGGTTGGATAAAGATTAATATAAATGCAAACTTTAGCCTAAAAGATCTAATGGAAGGTTTAGAACTGTTGAAGGCTCTTTAATTGAAGGATTTGCTTGTCTTATTAAATCTTCATCCCCTATACGCAATGAAGCCTAGATACTTTTGACAGCAGTTCAAAAAGCTATTGACTTCAATTTCTATTATTGTCTTTTTGAGCCTAACCATTGGGAACTTATTCAATCTATTCATTGTATTGATAGTTGCCCAGTGGAGATAGATGTTATTGTTAGGAGGATTAAGTATCTGGCTGCTCCCTTTCCTTCCTTCTCTTTTGTTTTTGTTAAAAGGAATTGTAATCAGGTTGCAGATTGGATAGCTTCTGCAATCCTTAGGAAGTTTTTAAGAACTGATTAGGTACTTCACCCTCCTAAACATCTCAGAAACCTGTTAGCTTTGGATTGTACTACTTTTCTTAATTCATAATATATATTCAGTTTATATATTGATCAAAAAAAATTTCCCATACAATGATCCTCCTCTAGCTCTTCACAACATTTCTTTTAGAAATATCTTTATTTTCCTTGCTAGCATTCCTCAATAATAGATTGGTTATACTCTTCACACTTTCAGGAGACTATGGATTAACCCACATAGCGAAAAAATGAAAAGAGAACCAACTCAAAAGAAACCCCAAATAACAACTTAACATAAATTCACCAACTTGCACTATAATTTTTTTGCAATCATATAATTTCCTCTCAAAATTATCTTAATCCAAGATGCTCTAAATGTAGCTTCTTCACCATACTCATAGATTGGCACTCCAAAATCCAAATTCCACCTACTTTAAGAATCTTAAGAAGAAGTTTGAATTTTGAAGAATTTTTAGAATTAGGGTACATTCTATACTTCTCTTCTAATTAGGTTTTCATATTTTTGTTTTTAAAATAAAGAGGTAAAGATTTTATTGATATGAGGATGGAGATGTTTTTTTTTTTCTAAGAAACGAACTTGAAAGCAACTTAGAGAAAGGAGATCTATTGGCGCGTGAAAAGGGAAAAAAATCAATGGGCAATACTAATTTGATATATTTTAATTTAAAATATACTTATGTTGTGTCAACATGTGATTTCTTTTAGGACAACTAATAAATAATAAATTGAGAGATGAACACATTGATATAACAAGTATGACAAAATTTAACAAAAGAATAATAATATGTATTAGAAAATAATTGAGTGGTTATGGTTATAGTTTACTTTAGGAGTGTGCTAACTAAAGATTCAACTATTCTAAGCTATTATTTCATGTATATTTGTCTCATTGTAGCCATTATCCATCTATTTGCTAATCAAAAATTCTACTTCCTATTGCATTATTGTTGTTAGATAATCATATTAGTCATGCTTGATCCATATATTTTTCTCTTTATTCGCCCCAAATTTTATCTCCTTTTATAATTGATGCTCTTTTATGCTTTCTATTGTCCAATTCAAACAAAGTAATTACATTAAGTCATAAAAGAAATATATTTTTATACATATTACATTTAAAAATTAATTTTAAATTATAACCTAAGTATTATTATTAATACCTAAATATTACTACTACTACTACTACTACTACTACTACTACTACTACTACTACTATATTTTTTAACTTATATTTCAATTCATATTTAACTTATATTTCAATTCATATTTATTAGCATTATGTTTTTTTATGAACATGCTTCAAAATTATGATAATACTACATTTTAATCAAATTTAGACCAAATACATATGTAGCCTCTTGGATTTTATATGATTAGTCAGTTTGTCACATAAACTTATAATTTAACCAACTAGCCCCTTGAACTCATATTTTTCATAACTTATAAATATTTTTTTACTCAGTGTTATGAATGTGTAAATTATGCGTGTAAATTATGCATGCTAATGTGTAATTTTTCTGTTAGAAATTATTTAATTATGTTAGAAATCATCATTTGGCATTTTTTTTCTCCCTCAAAATAAATTCATCTCACTCTCTCAAATATAAAATCAACAAAAAAATCAATATCATTTGCACTCAATCATATATTTAATGCATAAGGAAATTAAAATTGGAAAAAGTACAAAAATAATTTTTAACTATTTGGAGTATCTTATTTTGGACCATAATGATTTTTTTTATCTATCCACTCTAACTTAATGGAAGTTAAAATGCCTATTTATTTTTTGATGACATGGTATTATGGGAGATTCACTATTTAAAAATTTTAAACAAAAAGATTAAATATAACTATAAATTATTTTTCAGATCTATAATTGGATTTTAAAATTTTTATAGTTAATTATTCTGAATATATATATGTGATATTATTATCAATATTTTTAAACTGATATAAATGCTTAGATCACCAATACAATAATTAATAATTAAAAAGGATGAGAAATTTTAAAAGATAAAATATGTAAAATATACTAAATTTTATTTATCTAATGATTTATTTATTTATTTTATAATATTATTTTCTTTTTTATTTAATTTATTCACATAAATTTATTAATATATAAAAAATCAAAATTTTTAAAAATATTCTTAAACTTTCATATTATTTATCTTATTAATTAACTCATATTTATTTTAAATTATTTGTTAATACTTTATTTTTATATAAAAATTTCAAAAATTTATAGAAGTTATAAATAGATTTGTAAGTCATATAGGTCATTTTAAAAAATATTTATTTTCATAAACTAATGATCCTTTATGCGAATAAATTAAATAAAAATAATATTATAAAATAAATAATTAAATAAATAAATAAATAAATTTTGATACAGTTTACATTTTGGTGATCTAAATATCTATAATAGCTTAAAAAATATTAATAATAATATCATACACATATATTTAAAGAATAATTTACTATAAAAAAAATTAAGGTTTAATTTAAGATTTAAAAATATTTAAGATCATATTTGATCTTTTTATTTAAAATCTTTTAATAGTTGATCGTATACAACGTCACATCATAAAAAATGAATGTTTTAAATTTCATTAAATGAAGGTTCAATTTACTTTGCTTTCAACAGAAAAAAAAAAGTCACGAATGAATAAAAACAAATATTAGAATCCAAAAAGAGATACACTAAATAGTTTAGGATCATTTTTATATATTATCTCTTTAAAACTTTCTCGTAAGATCAAAATGATCTATCTAAACAAAAAACTTTTTTTTTCTTGTGAGTTAATAATTAGGTGTTTGTCTAAAAACACAAAAGAAAATAATGTATATATTGCGATCTTCTTGAGAGGTTGAGTCTATACTAAAACAAAACTATTACTTTTGTAATTAGAGTTTCCGCTTTAAAAATTATACATATATATATATATATATACACACACACACACATATATGTTATTAAAATTTTAAAAATACTTAATTGTTTTCCTTTAAATTTTTTAAAAAATATATGATATTTTTATTTTCATTAAAAAATCTGGCTTCGCTCCTGCTTGTAATGGTAAAAAATAAACCAGTAAAGGAAAAAAAAGTATATATCCAAAAATGATAATTATCACCACCACAAAGCAAGGTATAAAAAAAATGCAAAGATAATAAGCAGTTGATATGATATTAAAATTTTTATCATTTTTATTGTTACAAAGTCGAAATGTTACGTAAAAAAAAGATATGAATTTGATACAAAGAAGGAAATTAGGAAACCCACTGATATACAGATATGTTAGTTAGCCAACTATATTTTAAAATCAACTAAAAATCCAAAAATTAATGAAAACCACAATTCTTAAATCCAATAATTTTATAAATATTTATCTTCAAATTTTACTTACACAGAATGAAAAAAAAAAAAAAAACCTTCTTCCACAGTTCAAATTAATCTAAGCAGGGCCAGTGAAGGCCCTGTGCAAAGTGTGCTATTGCACAGGGCCCCCAGCTTGCACATGGCCCCAATTTTTTTTTTTAATTTTTGAAAATAATTTAGTTCAAGTTAGGAATAGGGTCTAATTTATTCTATTTTTTTCTAAGAACGGCCCCTTAAATATTTAAGACGACCCTGAATCTAAGAAGCTCTGTATTTGATTCACCGCATATTAGAATAACACTATCAACTAAGCTAAAATCTATTTCAAATGAAAAAGATAACAAATTCAAACATAAAAATAAAATAATTTTAAACAAAGATTGCAGATCCAATTAAGAAGAAGAAAAACAGAAAAAAATTGAAAATTTTAAACAAAAGTAAAAGTTAGGGTTTATGAGATACGAAATAAAAAAAAAAACACACACGAATGAAGAAAGGGAAAAAAAACTTATTCAATTATTTTAATCATCCACTATATATGCCACGTTGTCATCACTTGCATTCATTACACCTTAAGCTTATATAACATAAGAATTTTACTAATATTTTTTTCATAAACATTTTAATTACCTTTTATAAATTAAATCATACACATATTACATTTTAAAAAAGTAGTTTTGAACTTATACCCTAATTATTATAATTAATATTATTATTACTACTATTTATTAAATCTATATTTCAATTTATAGTAATTAATACAACATCTTATATCTCAGTAGTATTATAATACCATACTTTTAATTAAGTTTATTTAACGTAATATTTTGCTAATATTTTTTTAATGAAAAATTTAACTATTTCTTTACAAACTATTATAACTATTAACTCGCGTGTGTGTATATATATATGTATGTATGTATGTATGTATGTATGTATGTATGTATAACCAAAGACTGTAAATTATCTCTTTTTTAAAAATAAAACTTATTAGGAATTTTTAACAAAATATTCCATTAAATATAAAAATAAGATAGTTATTTTAATATGACTATTCAACAAAAATACAGATTAAATTATCATAAATAATATATTAGTTGAAAATAATTTTACCCATATATTCCAATTTTAATATATATATATATATATTTAGAACACTAATATTTAATAAGCTTTTAATGAATATATATAAAAGAAATATTAAATCTAGTTTTCATTAGAAAATATACAAAAGAATATTCTCAAATATTATTTATATTTACTTATTAGAAATTTATTATACTAGTCAATGCATGTTACACAGTAATAAAAATATTAAAACATAATAAATATAATTAACAATAAATAAATATAAAATAATTATAGATAAACAAAAATATATCTTATTATAAAAGTACAACATAAAATATTTATTCGATTTTTATGACAGTTTTATCGAAATAGTATGAGTTAATAAATATAGTCTTTTTATTTTATAACTTAACAATTTTACTAATTAAGGATAAAATTTACATATATTTTTGCTATAAAAATTCATAAATTTTATAAAAAAGAAAAAAAATAAAAAATAAAAAATTCAAACAAATTTCTTGAATAGGAAGAAAAATGAGAATATGAGTGTTTATAATTATATATTTATATTAAAATTATTATTGATAGTTATATTATTATTGCATAAATTATCAACATATAATTAATTTAATAGAAAGATTAAAAGTTAAATTTTTTTATTGTTTAAATTTTTAAATTTTATATAAATTAATTATTATTATAAATAAATTATTATTGTATAATTAATTTATTAAAAATAATAAAATTATATATCTTATTATTTAATTTTAAAATTTTTAAAAATATATAAATTAATTATTATTATAAAAAATTATTTAATTTATAATTAATTTATTATGAGATATATTTTTAACTTTTTAAATGTGTACAAAAATTAATAAATTAATTAATATTATTAAATTATATTAATATGCAATTAATTTATAGAATATTAAAAGTTATAAAAAATAATTTATTTAATTAATATTAAAAAATTAAAAGTCATGAATATAATTTATTAGTTATTAAATTTTAAATTTTATATAAATAGTAATAATTATTTAAAAAAATTAATTAAAAAATAAAATAATATTATTTTTAAAAATTAATGATCTAATAATCTGAGTACTATTTCTATTCTTGACTTTATATATATATATATATATATATTAGATTTTCAGGTAATACAAAATATATAAAAATTTTGAATGAATAAATAAATAAAATAAGCACGTGAGAATGAAGCATGCCCCTCCCAATTTTTGTTTATTTATTTTTATTTTTTATTCAGTTTATTAAAACCTCAAAATCAAATCTAAGCCTAAATCGGAGAATCTAATTCCTAGCCTGCTCACCGTCGCCGTCTCCATCGCTAACCCAGCCTGCTCACCATCTTCACAGCAAGTTCACCGTCGCCAGCCCAGCACAGAAGGAGCCACCATAGCCGTTGCAGACAGCCATCGCTGTTCAGACCGTCATCGCCGTCGCTGGAGCTCAACCTCCATCGCTGTCGCGCGAGCTCAACCTCCATCGCTGTCGCTTGAGCTTGGTGCGGCTGCTGGTATATCTTTCTTTTTTATTTTATTTTATTTTTGTTTTACTTTAATATTTCAACTGTTCATCTTGTAGTTTTTGTTGTTTGTCTAAAAGCTTTCGGTATAAAAATATGGCTTTGAGTTACGATTTTGCATGAGATCTATCCTTTTACCAGTTATTTATCGGTGGATCACTTACAATCATGAAATAAATTTATAGTAGATGTGGGCTGTTATGATATCTGCATGTAACATCTTTAATGATCAATGAAGGATAATTGGAGTGGTGACTTTTAGATGTTCCTTGGAGTTCATTAATTCTATTCAAAACAGTACAACTTTTTTGAAAATAAACTCATTGGGAATTGTTTGTAATTGAACCATTAAATCAGGCAACAGGGATATTAGTGAAATCAGGTGGTGATAGATTAATTCTAAAAGCTTAGGTCTGAAAAATGGCTTCTTGATTAGTTAGTTAATTGATTGCCTGACCTATAAGCTTCTGCAACTTTATCTGTTTTTCTGGTAAAAAGGTGTTTGGCAAATCATATTAAATAATTTGAATCTTCTGTAGGTATAATGGCATAGAAGGTCTCCACATTAAAGAGACTGAATTTGTGAAGGACATTGATTGTCTTTTTGTAATCCAGGTGTTCTTTTGGGGCTAGACACCCCTTTTAAGTTACAAAAGGTTATTTCCTGCTTCTTAAGACTATTGTTCTATTAGTTGAGTGATGAACTAATAAGGATCAATAGGAGATGACGCTATATTTGCCTTTAATGTTGAATTGTGATGCCTCTTGGCTTGGTCTAATATGAAATATATTGACTCAAAAAAATATACCTCTCTTTCATTTTCGCCTTACTTGTGTGGTTTTGCCTTGGTTTGAAATACCAATAAACCAACAAATATCATTATTCATTTAAAAGTGTTAGTTCGGCTCATTAGATATGATAAACAAGCTAGAGCTCATGCTCAACTAGTTAAATATAATAAATGAGTTCAAGCTCAAGCTAGAGCTTGAATCAAGCCCGAGCTAGAGCTTGAATCAAGCCTGATCTTTTCGAAGCTTGCTCCTCTTGGCTCGATTATAGCCCTAGCTATGAGGGTTCTGTTAGCATCTCATACAAATTTCAGCGGAAACTTGTTTGCATTAGCTGAAATTCTGTTTCTGCTCTTTCAGTATTGTTTCTGGTGAAAAATATGCAAGATCCACGGATGCTTCCAGCAGGAGATATCACAAACTTGAAGCCACGCAAAAAGGTCTCAACATCTAGAGCTGCCTTGATACCTCTACAAGGTAATGATGTCAGGGAGATTAAACAGGTACAAGGCCTCTAAGAACAAGCCAGAAGGCCTCCAAAAGGAACTTGAAGAATGAGGGCTCTCCATTGATCCAACAACAAGAGAGGTCCAACTCAGATTCATTGCCTGACTCCTCTGCATCAGGAAATGAATACCGTGCACTCAGAAGAAAGTATTTATTGTTGGAGGAAGAGAGCTTTACTTTGGGAGGAGAATTGAAGGGAGTTGAAGATGAGGTTAAGACTCTTGAAGATGAGAAGCTTGCATTGTTAGACCAGCTTGTTGTGTTAGAGGGCCTCATCGATCCTTCGGAAGTGCAGCATCGTGGATTGCCATCATTGTAATTCCAAATAGCTGCACCTCATTTTTTTATGAATTTTAATTGGTGCACTAGCATGTTATATGAATGCATTGCACACCTTACTGATGCTGAACTATGAAACTAAGATAGAACTAGAATAAACAAAGTCTCTATATCTGTTAATAAGCTCCTATATATATTTCATTGCCTTCTAATATGTTTTTGTAATCATTAAGTCGAAAATTGTTTTTAAATAATTCTTGTCAAACTCAAAAGCCAATATCAATATCTGATCTGTATAATGGAACTTTAAAATCTACGCATCTTATTGTATCTAGGGAAGCTGGCATTTGTGCATATATTTTGGCAAGTTCTGTATTTGGTTAGCTAGTAGAGATGCAGTATTCGTGGTTCACTTCAAAAAGTTGTTTGCTTGACTTTTCCTTAAAAGATTGCCATAGGAGTGTTCTTGTATAATTTCAGAGTCGTTGGCTCCATTATGCCCTGTTTGTAAATAAATAAGGTACTTGCTGATTTTATGTTCCTTGTTTGGCCTGTTTGTATTCGACTTTGTTGCAGAGACGGATGCATATATGGACCTTGGAAAAGTCTAAGAACTTGAACGAGGGCTTGCCAATAGCAAATGCAATGAGAACTCTTAACTAAAATCATCCATTACTTAATTTTACTTCAATTAAATTACTCTCAGAAAGTCTAAACACACAACTCGAGAAATTTTCAGCAGCTTCCCTTCATAGAAACTAGTTACAGAAGTCTAAACTTTCAGAATTGCAAGTAATGGCTGATAATTGGCAATAAAAATGGCATTGTTCGCTAAAATATCTATCGATCCAGAATCGGAAATAGACAAATCAGATAGAAGAATGAAAAAATAATTTTTGAATTTATATATATTGCTGCGGTCTCATCCGTTTAACAAATATACAATAATTCTTTGGCTTCTGTGATCATAGTATATGAATTCAATTATATTTCTGCATTAACATATTTGTAAGGTGAGGATCTCAAAGCTTCTAAATCAATATATACAAACTAAGCCACTTTACTTCATCAAACTTTAAGATGCAACCTGAACAACTAGAGGGCTAGTAACCCGTATCTTTCTATTCCTCCATGTCAAGAACCCAAATGAATAGCCTTTTGATGGACCTGCCACCTTGAAATTCACTGTGAACTTTATCTTCTGGCCGTAGCTGTTGAATATTAGTCGCTTTGGCACAACAGTGACATTAATTCCAACAGGATTTGAAACTACAGCTTTATAAATGCTTCTTGGTTTACCAACATTTGTCACAGTACGAGTTACAGAGAAGCTGTCTTTAAGATTCGGTATAGTGATAGAAGGATAATTCAGGCTGGAAGCTGTTGTGAATGTCTTGTTACATGTACTATTGTCTCTTTTGACCAAATGTAGTGATTTCTCATCATAACTAATTGAACAGAGAAACTCTTTATAATCAGTCGGCTGTGCATCGTAGATGAGACCAGGATCAAGAACTCTTGTTGGGTCCACAAAACCTGATCCATAATCAAATGCATTACCTCTTCTTCCACTAGGATCTACTGTAATGGGATTGTTGTTCTTATCAAGGATTGTAGCTGCATTTCCATTAGTAATCAGTTATTGGTTAGATGGTTCTGAATACAATATATATGATTTATCAGCAATTTCGCCAATGTTATGGAAAAGAAACACTAGAAATCAGCAATTTGTTTGTTCTGATCCTTCACATTCTATTGAAGAGTGAGTATGTGGATCAAAAAGGTTTGATGGCTCATGGTTGAGAACTACACAAGGCCACAAAGAGGGGTGGCCGGACAGAGCAAAGCTGTTTGCTTGACAAAATTTTAGAAATCAGGAGGAACTTCTCCATTCGCTTATGACGCATTTGGGTGTCTCAAAAGATTATCAGAGTGGTCTATACCGTAAGAACTTACCAGTAGTCATGATTGCAGATTTGATGGCTGATGGAGACCAAGAAGGATTAACAGCTTTGATCAAGGCTGCAATTCCTGTTACATGTGGGCAGGCCATGGAAGTTCCAGAAAGAATGTTGAATGGCATTTTCTCTGTAATATCCTCATTTATGCCCTAGAAGTTTTGAGTATGTTGTTGTTATTGTGGTTGTTGATATATATATTGGGAAGTGAATGTTTGTGCATATATGTGTTAAATTGTAAGAGAAAAGAAATGGGAAGAGAATGTATATGTATATGTGTTTTGGAGAAGAAATTTAGGGTTTAGAGATAAATGTATATGTTGTTTATATGATGATATAATTAACATATACATTGGTCAAATGAAGAGTCAAGGTGATGGTTAAGTGGAAGAAGATATTTTTGGTTGTTAATGAAATTACTATAAAGGGCTTATATGAGACAAAGAGTTAGTTATATGGTTAAGGGTGTTTTGGTAATTTTCCTTGTAAGATGCATGGTGGAGATTAAAAGAAGAAAAGGTGTTTGACTTGTGCATTTTCTTCTTTCTTTCTTGAAGTGGCCGGATTCTCCATAGACAAAGAGAGAAAGAGAGGTGATCTTGAGGTTTGAAGCATTTTGAAGAAAGAAACAAGGGTTTTGGTTAAAGATTTGTGGATTTCTTCATTTGAGGTAAGATCTTTTCTCTAATTTCTTCAATTCTTTTGAAGTGGTATGATTAAGTTGCTTATGGTATGATTGTAAGTATTGATTTTGCTTGATAGATGAGAAGTTGGGTTGGTGTTGGTGATGGAAGAGTAAGATTGGTGTTTAGTGAAATTGTTTCTGTTTTAGGATTAGTAAAGGCTGTGACTTGTATGATTTTTAATTAATTTTAGAAAAATGTTCTTGAAGTGAATTTTTGATATGTTGTGCCTCTATGAGTCTAGAATGACTGAAAAATATGTTGATTCGATTTTGGAATGGTTATGAGTTTAGAAAAATTATTTTCATTAGACCTGTTCCAGCAGGTACCTTAACTGGGACAGCTATATTTCGGGATTTTTAATAAAATGTAGAAAAATCATATTCAATTGAATTTTGGATATGTTGTTTCTTAGTGAGTCTAGTATTTGAGAAAAATAATTTGGAACCACGTTGATTGAATTTGATTTATGGAATTCACAAAGTTCAGAACTGCTGCCAGGATGCAGGGCAATTGGGGCAGTCTGGTTAGGTGAACTATTTGACCAAGATTTTGTGTTCAGTTTGATCTGAAATTTTAAAGGGATGATTTTAAGATATAAAACTAAATTCTGTAAAAATTTTAGAATTTTTAGTCAAGTAGATTATTTTATACAATTTTTCAAAATAAGGATAAAATGGAGTTTAAAACCAGAATGTACTATTTATGGTTAGGGTTTTAATTCTTTGTTCTTCTTGCATTGCTTTGGTTCTCCAAAGGTAGGTTGGTCCTTAAACCTAACCCTAAACACTTTAAACACTCTTGAATCAATGAATGTTATAATCAATTGTTCTTTGCCCTAATTGCATTGTTGAGATTGAACAATGTTATGTTGTGCATTGTGAATGGTAATGTGTTTCATGAGTAATGTGGAATGAAATGTTGATATTTATGAATGATGCTATGTGAGATATAATGTGATCATGGATGAGATATATATATATATATATACTTGAATAATGAGATGTTATATTATGAAATGAAATGTGAAGCCATTGTTATTGGCTAAGATGATGTAATTGAAAGAAAGAAGGCATGTTTGCCTAAATGTGATGAGAATTGAGAATGGAAATGAATTGTTTGTTTAATATGTTATTCAGTTTCAGAGTTCTGGATTTGGGTGGCATGCCTAAGAAATGATGAAAGGTAACAGTCTTGCCGGGTTGAGGACCTCCTCATAGGTGTTGAGTTGATGGTCCAAGAGACTGGGTCTGTTACACTATGAGATACATGATTTGTAACAGTCTTGCCGGGTTGAGGATCTCCTCATATGTATTGAGTTGATGATCCAAGAGACTGGGTCTGTTACACTATCCATGGATAGAGATACATGTATATACATTGCCTACGGGCGTGATTATTGTGACTATGAACCAAAGCAGTAACTCTGAACTCTGAATATCGTATTAAATACTTGTTGGGCCCATAGGTGTCAGGGTTATATGAATGTCCTAAATAATGTTATGAGTTAATGAAATGAGATGTTGGTTATTGAGTATGATTGATTAATGTTGAATGTGGAAAGATGTTGAAATGTGGTATGCTCATATGACTATGATTTGTGAAATGCATAATTATGTGGTTAACTTTATATTTATGATATTGATCTTATCAATAACATATGTGGCATTGCATTACATTAAAGCATACCATTAGCATGTTTTATCTTACTAAGTGGCTTAGCGCGAATGTGATTCTTCGCGCAGGTGACAAGGAAGAACCAGAGAGTTCCTCTAGGCCGAGTCGAGCCTAGATTTTGAAGATTGAATAGTGGGCTTTAAGATCGAAGACTGACTGCCAAACATGTATAAATTTTATGTGTTGTAAAACTTGAGTTTTGATGTATATGAATTTGTAAATATTGTTACTTTTCGTTGCATAGTGAACAAAGATTTTATCTGCTGTATTTCATAATAAACCTTTACTTTATTTTGTACTAGAAGTGTAAATCCTTTTTGCAGGTTGTAATTGAGGTTATAAGGGGGATTTATTGGAAGTGTACTGAGAATGATTTTGTTTGCATTGGTTTGTGTAAAAATGTTTTCAAAAATTAGAAAAAAAAACCAGTTTTGTCGACACTTGGGATTGAATTTTTAGGCAAAACTATGGCAAAATTTCTATAAAAATCGGAACAAAAATTTGACTAAGTAAAAGTGGTAGCAACATTAGGATAGGGTGGCGCCTCTACTCAGCTTACACACGTAGGTCGGGAAGGGGTGTTACAATTTTTGGTATCAGAGCCTAGGTTTGAGATTCTCAACCTAGATCAATTGTAAGAAAAAGAATATTTTGATTTTTAAAGTGGGTTTTTGAGTAAAATACATGTTTTGGTATGGCAGTCTTTGATCTTTAATGAGGAATATTCTGCTGTGTTTGCAGATATAGGTAGAGATGGCATCTCATTCGCGACAATCTGTTGAGGGTAGTGCCGAGAGTATTGCTCCTGCTGAGGGAGCTAGGGTTGATAGTGTTGAGGAGACACCTGCTTCGGTGTCGGGTAGACCAGCTGGGGAGGAGGTTCCGCCAGCCTGGTTTAGGCCTATGTTGGAAGCTATGAGACAAGCACCTGTGCAACCACAGCCACCGCCACCACCCCCTCAGCCTTCAGTACCAGTAAGGCACTATGATAAGCTAAGGAAATATGGAGCAGAGGATTTCTTTGGTACAGTTGATCCGGCTGTAGCAGAACAGTGGCTTGATAGAGTTCAGAGGGTATTTGTGCAGTTGCAAGCCACTTCAGAGGAGAAGTTTGACTATGCAAGATCTTTGCTACAGAAGGATGCCTACGACTGGTGGAAGACAGTGCCCCATTCTATGGATGATCCACCAACCTTGTCTTATGCGGATTTTCTGAGAGAATTTGAGTTGAAGTATACTCCTAGGGAGTATAAAGATGGGAAGAAAAGAGAGTTTCTAGATTTGAAGCAAGATCATCGGACCGTAACTGAGTATGAAGTTGAGTTTATTCGACTGAGTCAGTATGCTGGGGGTATCATTACTGATGAGATTGATAGATGTCGGCGATTTGAGGAGGGATTGAGGCCCTCGATCATGTGCTTAGTGGCTGGATCCAGATATCAGGATTTCTCACAGCTTGTGGCAGCAGCTCGAAGTGTAGAGCGAGCTCAAGTTATTGCAGCTGCTTCAGAGGAAGAGGTTAGGGTTAGAAGGCCCCAGTTCGAGGCAGGGTCTTCTTCTGCGAAGAGGGGTAGAGGAAGTTTTGTTCCTCGGAGTAGTAGGAGCCAGAGACCAGTGGGTAGGTCAGTGCAGTTCCAGAGGCAGAGATTTAGACCTGCAGCTTCAGTAGCGAGTGCTCCTACTCTTGGAGTTCAGAGATCCACCTTACCTGTGTGTAACCAGTGTGGTGGAAGACATGGGGGCGTTTGTTGGAGGCATAGTAGATCAGGGGTATGCTTCAGGTGTGGATCACCTGACCACTTTGTGAGAGACTGTCCTGAGAGGCAGGATCAGATGCCAGTTGATTCTGCTGCTTCTCGAGCTAGTGTGAGGGGAGGCAGAGTAGGCAGAGGTGCCAGCCGGGGAGGTAGACCAGGATTCAGTTCTAGAAGAGGTGCTACATCCAGGGAGGGTAGACCAGAGGAGGTTGGATCTTCCCAGAGGATGTATGTTATGCAGAGACAGCCAGATACATCGGCAGTCATAGCTGGTACTTTTTCTTTATTTAATACTCCAGTACTTGCTTTGATTGATCCGGGTTCCACACATTCATATATTAGTGCATCTGTTTTGCCTGTATCTGATTTGCATGCTGAGTCCCTAGGATTTGATGTGTTGGTAACAAATCCGTTAGGGCATAGTGTGGTTGTGAGTAAGGTGCATAGAGATAGTGCAGTAGTGGTGCAGGGTGAGGAGTTCCTTGGGGATTTGATTGAGATGCCATTTAAGGAATATGACGTGATCTTAGGTATGGATTGGCTATCTCGACATGAAGCTGTGGTGGATTGTAAAAAGAAAATTGTTTCTTTGAGAACGGGTGATGGTAGAGAGGTGATAGTATCTAATGAGCAGGAACAGCTAGCCTCCTTATTTGTTTCAGCTGTTGCAGCCAGGAGGTTGATTAGAAAGGGGTGTGAAGCCTATCTTGCTCATGTGGTGGATACTAGAGTGAAGGGTTCCCCTATTGATAGCATTGCCACAGTTGCTGAGTTCCCGGATGTGTTTCCAGAGGAGTTGCCAGGGTTGCCTCCTGAGAGAGAGGTGGAGTTCGGTATTGAATTGTTGCCTGGTACCACTCCTATCTCTATTACTCCTTATAGAATGGCACCAGCAGAATTGAGGGAGTTGAAAGTGCAATTACAGGAGTTGTTGGACAAAGGATTCATTCGCCCCAGTGTTTCTCCTTGGGGAGCTCCTGTGCTATTTGTGAAGAAGAAAGATGGTACTATGAGGTTGTGTATCGATTATAGGCAATTGAACAAGGTGACTATTAAAAATAAATATCCTTTGCCTAGAATCGATGATCTCTTTGATCAGTTGAAGGGAGCGTCAGTGTTCTCCAAAATTGATTTGAGATCTGGGTACCATCAGCTGAGGGTAAGAAGTGAAGATGTTCCTAAGACTGCTTTTCGGACCAGGTATGGGCATTATGAGTTTTTAGTTATGCCTTTTGGTCTAACGAATGCACCTGCAGCTTTTATGGATTTGATGAATAGGGTGTTTAGGCCCTATTTGGATCAGTTTGTAGTGGTCTTCATTGATGATATACTGGTGTATTCGCGGAATGAAGAGGAGCATGATATGCATCTGCGGATTGTGTTGCAGATTTTGAGAGAGAATCAGTTATTTGCCAAATTGTCGAAGTGTGAGTTCTGGTTGGATCAAGTTGCTTTTCTCGGACATATTGTTTCTGCAGAAGGCATCAGAGTTGATCCGAGCAAAGTTGAAGCCATTTTAAATTGGAGTCCACCCAAGTCTGTGACAGAGATTAGAAGTTTTCTGGGTTTGGCAGGCTATTACCGACGGTTTGTGAAAGGGTTTTCTTTGATAGCTACTCCACTCACCAGATTACTTCGAAAGGGAGTGAGATTTGTGTGGACAGATCAGTGTCAGGCTAGTTTTGAGCAGTTGAGAGAGTTGTTGACTCAAGCGCCTGTTCTTACTTTACCTGTTGAAGGCAAACCATATGTGATCTACAGTGATGCTTCACATAGAGGTTTGGGGTGTGTATTGATGCAGGAAGGGAAAGTTATAGCTTATGCATCTCGACAGTTGAAACCGCATGAGCTTAACTATCCGACCCATGATTTAGAATTGGCTGCCATTGTGTTTGCATTAAAGATTTGGCGCCACTATCTGTTTGGGGAGAAATGTTTCATCTACACTGATCACAAGAGTTTGAAGTATTTGGGTGTCCAGAAAGAACTCAATCTTCGTCAGAGGAGATGGTTAGAATTGATTAAAGACTACGACTGCTTGATTGACTATCATCCAGGTAAAGCAAATGTTGTTGCTGATGCCTTGAGTCGGAAGTCTTTAGCTGGTTTAACTGTTTACTCGCTCTCGTTGCTTGTTGAGTTGAGAGCATTGCATGCCAGTTTTGTACCTTGTGTTGATGGTGCATTATTGGCACAGTTGCAATTAAAGCCGATTTTGTTAGATCAGATCAAAGAAGCTCAGTTGGCCGATAAGAAGATTCAGAAGATTTTTTCAGATTGCAAGAATGGGAAGACTAGAGATTTTGTTGTGAAAGATGATGGGAGTCTCTGGTTTAAGAACCGATTGTGTGTACCCGATGATGCTGATTTGAAAAGAGTCATTTTAGAAGAAGCTCATCAGTCAATGTTTGCTATGCATCCGGGTAATACGAAGATGTATCATGATTTGAGACAGCATTATTGGTGGATTGGTTTGAAGAGAGACATTGCTGAGTTTGTATCGAAATGTCTCACTTGTCAGAAGGTTAAAGCAGAGCATCAAGTTCCAACCGGGTTGCTTCAACCATTGTCAGTGCCAGAATGGAAGTGGGAAAGAGTGACAATGGATTTTGTGTCTGGTTTGCCATTGACACAAAAGAAGCATGATGCTATATGGGTGATTGTGGATAGATTGACTAAGACAGCTCATTTCCTTCCGGTTCGAATGGATTACTCTTTGGAGAGATTGGCTGAGCTGTATATCCATGAGATTGTGAAACTGCATGGTGTTCCAACTTCTTTAGTGTCTGATCGAGATCCCAGGTTTACTTCCAGATTTTGGAAGAGTTTGCATAGTGCTTTAGGTTCTCGACTGCACTTCAGCACTGCTTTTCATCCACAGACGGATGGACAGTCAGAGAGGGTGATACAGATTATTGAGGACATGTTGAGAAGCTGTGTCATCGATTTCTCTGGAAGTTGGGATAGGTTTTTACCTCTTGTGGAGTTTGCTTACAACAACAGTCACCAATCCAGCATTGGTATGGCACCGTTTGAAGCATTGTATGGCAGACGGTGTAGGACACCTCTTTGTTGGAATGAGCTTGGAGATAATAAGTTGGTTGGTCCTGATTTGATTCAAGAAACTGAAGATAAAGTAAAGTTGATTCGAGGCAGGTTAAAAGCAGCTTCAGACCGACAGAAGTCTTATGCAGATCTAAAAAGGAGAGATATAGAGTTTGATGTTGGAGATAAGGTATTTCTGAAAGTGTCTCCTTGGAAGAAAATTTTGAGGTTCGGTCGGAAAGGAAAATTGAGTCCTCGTTTTATTGGGCCGTATGAAGTGTTAGAAAGAGTTGGGCCAGTGGCGTATCGACTTGCTTTGCCACCTGAGTTGGATCGTATTCATAATGTATTCCATGTTTCTATGTTGAGGAGATATAGGTCGGATCCATCTCATGTGTTGCCATTTGAGTCTATTGAAGTGAGCCCAGATTTGACATTTGAAGAGGAACCAGTTGCTATCTTGGCACGAGAAGTGAAAGAGTTAAGGAACAAGAGAGTGCCATTGGTGAAGATTCTTTGGAAGAATCATGCAAAAGAAGAAGCGACTTGGGAAAGTGAGCATACCATGCGAGAGCAGTATCCGCAATTGTTTCAGCTTTGATATCAGGTAATTTCGAGGACGAAATTTTCTTTTTAGAGGGGGAGAATTGTAATATCCTCATTTATGCCCTAGAAGTTTTGAGTATGTTGTTGTTATTGTGGTTGTTGATATATATATTGGGAAGTGAATGTTTGTGCATATATGTGTTAAATTGTAAGAGAAAAGAAATGGGAAGAGAATGTATATGTATATGTGTTTTGGAGAAGAAATTTAGGGTTTAGAGATAAATGTATATGTTGTTTATATGATGATATAATTAACATATACATTGGTCAAATGAAGAGTCAAGGTGATGGTTAAGTGGAAGAAGATATTTTTGGTTGTTAATGAAATTACTATAAAGGGCTTATATGAGACAAAGAGTTAGTTATATGGTTAAGGGTGTTTTGGTAATTTTCCTTGTAAGATGCATGGTGGAGATTAAAAGAAGAAAAGGTGTTTGACTTGTGCATTTTCTTCTTTCTTTCTTGAAGTGGCCGGATTCTCCATAGACAAAGAGAGAAAGAGAGGTGATCTTGAGGTTTGAAGCATTTTGAAGAAAGAAACAAGGGTTTTGGTTAAAGATTTGTGGATTTCTTCATTTGAGGTAAGATCTTTTCTCTAATTTCTTCAATTCTTTTGAAGTGGTATGATTAAGTTGCTTATGGTATGATTGTAAGTATTGATTTTGCTTGATAGATGAGAAGTTGGGTTGGTGTTGGTGATGGAAGAGTAAGATTGGTGTTTAGTGAAATTGTTTCTGTTTTAGGATTAGTAAAGGCTGTGACTTGTATGATTTTTAATTAATTTTAGAAAAATGTTCTTGAAGTGAATTTTTGATATGTTGTGCCTCTATGAGTCTAGAATGACTGAAAAATATGTTGATTCGATTTTGGAATGGTTATGAGTTTAGAAAAATTATTTTCATTAGACCTGTTCCAGCAGGTACCTTAACTGGGACAGCTATATTTCGGGATTTTTAATAAAATGTAGAAAAATCATATTCAATTGAATTTTGGATATGTTGTTTCTTAGTGAGTCTAGTATTTGAGAAAAATAATTTGGAACCACGTTGATTGAATTTGATTTATGGAATTCACAAAGTTCAGAACTGCTGCCAGGATGCAGGGCAATTGGGGCAGTCTGGTTAGGTGAACTATTTGACCAAGATTTTGTGTTCAGTTTGATCTGAAATTTTAAAGGGATGATTTTAAGATATAAAACTAAATTCTGTAAAAATTTTAGAATTTTTAGTCAAGTAGATTATTTTATACAATTTTTCAAAATAAGGATAAAATGGAGTTTAAAACCAGAATGTACTATTTATGGTTAGGGTTTTAATTCTTTGTTCTTCTTGCATTGCTTTGGTTCTCCAAAGGTAGGTTGGTCCTTAAACCTAACCCTAAACACTTTAAACACTCTTGAATCAATGAATGTTATAATCAATTGTTCTTTGCCCTAATTGCATTGTTGAGATTGAACAATGTTATGTTGTGCATTGTGAATGGTAATGTGTTTCATGAGTAATGTGGAATGAAATGTTGATATTTATGAATGATGCTATGTGAGATATAATGTGATCATGGATGAGATATATATATATATATATATATACTTGAATAATGAGATGTTATATTATGAAATGAAATGTGAAGCCATTGTTATTGGCTAAGATGATGTAATTGAAAGAAAGAAGGCATGTTTGCCTAAATGTGATGAGAATTGAGAATGGAAATGAATTGTTTGTTTAATATGTTATTCAGTTTCAGAGTTCTGGATTTGGGTGGCATGCCTAAGAAATGATGAAAGGTAACAGTCTTGCCGGGTTGAGGACCTCCTCATAGGTGTTGAGTTGATGGTCCAAGAGACTGGGTCTGTTACACTATGAGATACATGATTTGTAACAGTCTTGCCGGGTTGAGGATCTCCTCATATGTATTGAGTTGATGATCCAAGAGACTGGGTCTGTTACACTATCCATGGATAGAGATACATGTATATACATTGCCTACGGGCGTGATTATTGTGACTATGAACCAAAGCAGTAACTCTGAACTCTGAATATCGTATTAAATACTTGTTGGGCCCATAGGTGTCAGGGTTATATGAATGTCCTAAATAATGTTATGAGTTAATGAAATGAGATGTTGGTTATTGAGTATGATTGATTAATGTTGAATGTGGAAAGATGTTGAAATGTGGTATGCTCATATGACTATGATTTGTGAAATGCATAATTATGTGGTTAACTTTATATTTATGATATTGATCTTATCAATAACATATGTGGCATTGCATTACATTAAAGCATACCATTAGCATGTTTTATCTTACTAAGCCGTTGGCTTAGCGCGAATGTGATTCTTCGCGCAGGTGACAAGGAAGAACCAGAGAGTTCCTCTAGGCCGAGTCGAGCCTAGATTTTGAAGATTGAATAGTGGGCTTTAAGATCGAAGACTGACTGCCAAACATGTATAAATTTTATGTGTTGTAAAACTTGAGTTTTGATGTATATGAATTTGTAAATATTGTTACTTTTCGTTGCATAGTGAACAAAGATTTTATCTGCTGTATTTCATAATAAACCTTTACTTTATTTTGTACTAGAAGTGTAAATCCTTTTTGCAGGTTGTAATTGAGGTTATAAGGGGGATTTATTGGAAGTGTACTGAGAATGATTTTGTTTGCATTGGTTTGTGTAAAAATGTTTTCAAAAATTAGAAAAAAAACCAGTTTTGTCGACACTTGGGATTGAATTTTTAGGCAAAACTATGGCAAAATTTCTATAAAAATCGGAACAAAAATTTGACTAAGTAAAAGTGGTAGCAACATTAGGATAGGGTGGCGCCTCTACTCAGCTTACACACGTAGGTCGGGAAGGGGTGTTACATTCTCAGCTACTGGAGACCATGCTGCAAGGATGTTTAGTCCAGGAGCTGTGACATCAGGCTACAAAGCAAAGGAAAAAAGGTAATCAAATCAATGAAAAATGAAGAAAAAAATGATTTAACTTATAATTAAAAAATCAGTAATCCTTTTCAAGAATATACCTTCAAGATTTCAGGGTTTAAAGCATTGGGCCCCTTCGAAGAAAATGATGCAATACGAGGTGCAGATTGAGATCCTAAAACTGTCTTTGCATGAGATATTTTTGCTGTTGATTTCCTGTTCACAATGATAGAACGGCCTGAATTACAAAAATGGAGAAACTTGAACGCTAATCTTATGTAGACTACATTATGAAAAGCAAAAAACAAACCGTGTGTCAATAATATAAGATAGAATCTTGTTCCCTATCTCCTTTCCAAGAATAGCTGAGGAAATTATAAAAGGAATTGCAACATCTTGATCTGTCTCATCAATAAGGACCATCCCAACTCCACCAGCTTCTTTGACTACTTTGCTTTTTGCAAGTTTTGATTCAGATGAACTCTCAGCATGTCGACAGACAAGGACTTTCCCTCTGGTTTTGGCGGTATTCAAGGAACTCTCTAAACAATAACTGCAGTAACAATTAAGAGAGTAAAAATAATTTAAGGTTTCCTCACGTATTAAAGTTCAAATTGCACTGGCATTCAAGTACCTGTTGCTTCACCTGGATTGATAAGGAGTGAAGTATCCAGCATTGGCCTCAGAGGCAGAGATGATCCTTGCAGGAGCATTCATTTCAATAAGACTGAGACTTTCACCCTATTTCATGACTGAGAACAAATAAGGTTCTTTCCTTTACAATGAAAATGTTACATAATAAGAAAGAATAGCATTACCGAAAAATTAGCACCATTTCCTAGAATGATATCAGATGCAAAGTCCCTATCTGTTGAACCAGCAGCAACTGTGATGTTCCATGGGGCAAGATTTGTTGCAGAACCTTGATTCCCTTCATTTCCAGCTGAAGCATCAACTAACACTCCACGGGCAGTAGCGTGAAACGAGCCAATAGATATGGCATCATTAAAATAATCTCCCTGGGGCGAATCAGGACCCAGGGACACAGACAAGATATGAACCCCATCTCTGATTGCATCATCAAAGGCAGCTAATAAATCAACATCATAGCAACCTGAATCCCAACAAGTTTTGTACACTGCAATTCTGGCCATGGGTGCACCGCCTCTAGCTCCCCCAGCTGCCAATCCCTTGTAATTCATATTTGGCACATAACGACCAGCAGCAGTGGAGGCTGTGTGGCTGCCACGACCAGAGCTGTCTCTTGGAGATCTAAATGACATTAATCCGATTGAATCTTCTTCAGCTTCATACCCACTTTTATAGTATTTTGCTCCAATCACTTTCCTATATGATAAATGTTAACAAATGCTGATGATTCTCCAATAATGAATGTCCATGGATTCGAGTCTATTTAATCAAGAAAAAATGAAGCGGAATAGTATGAAATGAACCTGTTGCAAGATGATGCATTGAAGGCTTCTCCTGATTGGCACTGCCCCTTCCATCTGGCCGGTATTGGAGGTATGCCCTCGTCATTAAAACTTGGAGATTCAGGCCAAATTCCTGATTCAGATGGTTATTAGAGTAAAAAATGCTTTAGGACTTGCTCACACTGTAAAGCACATATCACATGTCCCTCACCAAAATAGTAACATATACAGAACCAGGAACAAATAAGCAATTAAAAGAAATTAAAGATCCCTCTCGGCAGGGCATTAAAAAAATGGGGACAAAATAAAAATATCATATATATAAATATATATACATATATATATGTATATTTTAAAAATAATATAAATAATTAGCTTTTTATATATTTAAAAACTAATACATAAATATTTTTCTTATATAAATATTAAAAAAGCAAAAAAAAAATATTACTCTCATGTATTTTTATATCTTGATAGTAATTCATAATTTTAAAAAAATATAACAATAACAATTATGTAATTAAACATAATATTAATATTTATATATGTGTTCCTAAATTTACCTAATAATACATTATAAAAATAAAATAAAAAAAATTATATTGAACCACAAATATAATCTCTTAAATAAAAATTAAAATAAAAATTATCACATAATATTAGAATTATAAATAATAAAATCAAAGAGAAGAGAAGAAATTTAAAAATATATATTAAAAATATAAAAATTATAATATTGTATTCTTTTTTTGATAAGTTTATCTCTTTTTTAATTTTTTTTATTTTAGAGAATGTCAATTATTTTTTAGTTAATTTTTTAAATAGAATTTAAAAGATTGAGAGGGAGGTGTAATTTAAAATTTTGAAGGGGGCAATTAAATTTTTTCAAAATTTTAATAAATATAAATATATATAAATTTTTTTTTGCAAAAAAGAAGGGGCAGTTGCCCCATTCTCTATTAAGTACCTTCGGCACTCCCTCTCGGTATCAGAAACTAAAAACATTTTTCTGAATTAAGAAATTGAGATCCTGACCTGTATCTATGAAACCAATTATAATGTTTACTTGATTCTTAGTGGAATGTCCAGGAATCTCCATGGTTTCTTCACCCATAAGACCCATGAAGTCCCAAGAATGAGTGGTGTGTAGCTTCCTTTTCAAATTGGGAAACACAGAGACCACTCCAGGCATCTCTGTATCAAAAACAAATTAATAAATACATGAGGAAAGAGAACTTGTAATGAATAAAGTATGGATTTGAATTTGATAGAGTTACTAGCAATCTGAGAAGCTTGATGCTCTGTCAACTTGGCAGCGAATCCTCTGAACCCATATCTATAGCTATAAAGATGAGAAGCACGCGCTTGCTCAATGCTATTATTGTACCAAAACAAACACAAACACCCAAATTCACTCACAAGTCAATAATATGAAGTACAAAAATATAGACAAAGAGGGTATAGAAAGAGAACGCGAGTGAACCTTCCACCGTGAACAGCAGCGAGAATTTGGTGGTTATGGGTGAGAATGTGGTGGGGATGGTCATGTGTGGTCAGTGGCGGAACCAGGAGTTTACCGAGGGGGTCGTCGTGGATGGCGGTGGTCGGCGGTCGGCGGTGCTGCGGCGGCTGGTGGCTGTGGTGGCGTGGTGCTGCTGGCAGTGGGTTGGGGAGAGGGAGACAGGGAGAGGCAGTGAATGAAGAAGAAGAAAGAAGGAAAACGCAGCCCTTTATTTTTTTTGAACCGGCCCAAGCGAAACAGCGTCGTTTCGCTTGGGCCGGTTTATTTTTTTTTAATAAACCCCTGGCGAAACAGCGCCGTTTCGCCAGGGGTTTATTTATAAAAAAAATTAATCCCTGGTGAAACGACGCCGTTTCGCCAGGGACTAATTTATAAAAAAAAGAAAAAGAAATTGCAGCGAGGAGTTCGTCTACCCCTCGCTGCAATTTGCTCTGAAACTCAACGGGGGGCTGAGTTTCAGTGCAGGGGCCGGCAAACAGTGGTGCTCCACGTCTGGCTGTCGGTGAGGGAGGGTCGTCTGACCCCCCACGACCCCATGGTCGTTCCGCCGCTGTGTGTGGTTTTGCTTCTCATGTAAACCACATAAGCCTGGAATGTATATAACCCATTATAAAGTGATGTTAGCAATTACACAAGCACTTAAGAGACATTAATTAATTAATAAGAATAAGACATGGAAGCACCTTAGAAGAAGAAGAAGAAGTAGAAGAAGAAGAGCAAAATCTAACATGACCCAGAAAAGCAAAAAGGATGAAATTGAAGAAGATGATGATAGAAGGAGGATTGTGTGAGTGTGAAGCCATTTTGTGATAGTGTAAGGAACAGGAGGAAGAGTTGGGTTTAAAAAGAAAACTATAATTAAAGATTGAAAAAAGAGAAAACAGAAACTGAATGAGATATGGAAGGAGAAAAAGTTCAGTCATTCATAGGTGTTGTAATTCACAATTGGAATCATATATGTATGCAGAAATTTAAAAATAAATAAAAGAATATAAAAGAATATGATGTTGGACAGATAGGGCATATAATATTTGGAAAAAAAAAAAAGCTACGGCAATAGCATCACGACCAGCGGTAACAATAGTTTGTCGCTCCTGGCATTACAGCAGAAGTGAAGATATGGTTAATTATATTTATAATTTATTTATTTTTTCATTTCAAATTAATTAATATATATCTTAAATTATAATTTAAGTATTATTATAATAAATATATTAATATTTTAATTTTTATTATATTTATATTTAATAATACTTATTATATATATTTAATAAATACTAGAAAGATTGTCATAATGCTGCAAGTATTTTTATATTTTAAATTTTATAATTTTAAATAAATAATTATTTATTTATAATTATTAAAATTTATTCAATATATTTTTTTAATAAGTAATATTAAATTTATACATAATATAAATTTAATATATTAATAAATTTATTAAAATATTAAATATTAAATATTTTATAATTATATTTATGTTTATATTTAATGGTGAGAATTTGATTATAATTGAAATTTAAAAACAACATTGTTAATGTTTCTTCCAATATTTAGATCTTCTTATAAACACATATATATGTATGTATATATAATTTTTCTAAAATTTATTATTTATATCTGATAATATTTAGTTATTATTTAATAATATAATTTTTTTTAAATATATAATTTATTAAAGCACATAATTAATAATTAATTTTTATACATATTTATTTGTAGAGTTTAAATAAAATTATTATTATAAATATTTATTTAGAGATTTTAAATAGTATTAAAATGTCATATTTAATATTGATAATAATTAATTATTATCTAATGTTAGAAATTACTTTTTTAAAATTTATTATTTACTAGAATAGATAAATAATAAATAATAAATTAATTTAAAATTTTAAAAATTAGAACATGTGATATAATATTGTGTAAGTATTATTTATTTTATTATATATAGATATTTTAAATTAAAATAATAATCTAATAGAAAATATATTTGAATTTGATTATATTTTTAATAAAATAAGTAATTTTTATTAATTTTTAAAAAAATAAAAAATATATATATTTATTCGGGATAAAAAAATTACTTTTTTATAATTTTATATAATCATATAATATATATTTTATGTAATTCAAAGCTAAGATTATTCAAATATAAATCATATTTGGATTTTTAATACATATATTCGTATATATAATTTATGTAATTTTTTATAATTTCATATATATTTTATATAAATATTTGTATACTTATAATTTAAAAATATTATACTCGCCTCTAATTATTACGTGCACCAATTTGTAGCGGTTATAGCTAAAATTTACAAAAGGTATATTGTGTGTGCCTAATTATGCTTTTATTTTATTTTATCTTATTTTCTGTTTTTCATATGTTATTATTACTTTTTTAATAATTTAGTCGTAATTAGTTTTTGATCCGGATGATAAACTTAAATTTGATTTTTTTTTATTTTTCTAATTCTTTAAAATCAAGGTTTTAATAGTCTAATATAATTTATTAATTAGAATTAAGTTTATAATTATTTCCTAAATCTGTACTTTGACATTTTCTTAATATTTTTAAAAATTTTATTATTATTTTTTTTTTGTAAACTATGATTTTAGAAAAGTTAAAAAATATATATATATTTTTAATTATAGTTTTCTAGACTCTAAATGAAATAAATCACAGTTTGTCAAAAACAGTTTAATTACAATACCAAAAGCATGCTGAATATTGATCAGTGCATGTGTTAAATTTATAATATACCAAGATAATAATTTTTCATTACGAAATATTTTTTTTAAATAAATTTATAATAAATGATATTTTTATTACAAAAAATATTTAATGAAGATACTCTATTATTTAAAATTTTAGTGACAGTGCGCCTCTATATTAGATTGTAAATTTAAATTTTTTTATTTTTATTTTTGAATTTTAGAAATATGTATGATATATATTACTATAATAATATGATTGTTATTTACTATTTATTACATAATAAATTTTTTAAAATAAAAATCATATATATTATATATATATAATATTTAATTATAAAAAAAATCATTATTAATCTAAATTGGAATAATGATTGACAGCACGAAGCATTGTTTCTGATTAGTTAAACAAAAACAGAGAGAGAGAGATGGGCCTTTGATAAGAATCAAGAAAGAGAAAACTTTTTAGGTTTTGGAGAAAAAATAAGAAAGAAAGGGCAAGCAGCCGCACTGTCACCGCCACTCATTTCTCCCGCTGTTTATTTGCACTTACAGTGCATTGTAAGCTACTGAAAAATTAATTATTTACAATGTTTTTTATAAATATATGTTGAAAAAATTATATTTTATTAAAAAAAATTATATTATTATATTTAAAAAATATAATAAAATATTTAATAAATAAATAAATAAATATTAATTTTTTATTATATTTTAAATTAAGCTATAATTATCTTTTAACATGTGTATTTCTTAATTTATTTTTTAGTAAAATATTTTTTATATTTTTTTAAATAAAATAATTTATTAATTAATTAATAAAATTTAATAAGTTTAATATTTTATTTTATATAAATTATTTATAAATATATATAATATTATTAATTAAATAAAATTATATAATTAACTTTTTCAAAAATTTTATACAATCAAATGTACTATTAAAAAGAATATTCGTAGCTTTACCCTTTATTTCCGGAATCCCGTTAAAACCGATATTTGCTTAAAATTATAAATTACCCAATTTTCAAGAGTAAAAGGATTATTGGACAGTCCCAACCTATAAATATAATGCACCCAAACCAAGTATAGCTACTGCCTTTCCTTAGACTACTTTAATAATTTTAATATATTACAAGCTATAACATACCCCGCACTAGGATGCCATAATTAATATTGTTATATGGCCAATAAAAAAATAAAAAATAATATATATTATGAAATATTTATTTACATATTAAATATACAAAATATATAATAATAAATAAAATATTTGCATATGTATAAAATATATCAACAACATATTTAAAAATATATATTTAAAATTTATAAATAATACACTAACAAAAAAATATAAAAAAAATAAGAAAAAAGTGATTTTAATTAGTGATTTTAATTAAAATACAAATTATGTTTCATTTTTGAAACATCATATCACAATATAATATATATACAATTAGTAAAAATAAATTAAATATAAAAAGAAAATAAATATAAATCTATAATTTTTTAAAATCTTAAATTTATTTGTTATTATTAACCAAAATTTTATTAACATACATTTAATAAAATAAAATTTTTAAATTAAATAATTTTTAATCTTGAGATTTATCTGTGCTAATTAAAAAATTAAAATTTAAAATTCATATTATTTATTAATTAAATAATTTTTAAGCATTAAGAATAAAAAATTTAATATTAAGATGATTTAATACATGATATTTATTTTTAAATAAACTCAAATTATCACCAAATTTAAATATGAAATTCCACTTAAAAAGTGAACAAAAAATTTATTAAAAATAAAACTAAATAATATAAATTTCAAATCTAAATATAATAAAATAATTTAAAATTATTACTCACAAAATTTATTATAAAAAAATAAAAGTTTGAGAAGTAGAATTGTAAAAAAAAGCAAAATCATAAAAGAAAATAAAAAAGTAAAAAAAATAAAAGAAAAAAAAAGTTATTACAAAACATTATTAATTAAAGCATTATGTGTGAAATAGCAAAACTTAAACTTAAAATAGATGAAGTAAAAAAAAAAAAAAGAACAAAGAAGTAGCAAAAAAAAAATAATAAGCAAAATAAAAATAAAAGTGAAAATTTAAGAAAGAAGCATGGTTTTTTTTTTGAAAATTTACTATTTATTTTGTTGGATGTTTTAGTATATATACAAATAAATAATTCAACCGTTTATAATATTTTATAATATTATATTAAAAAATAATAAATAATAAATTTTTGCATTTTAAATTACTAATTTAATTATTTTTTATTTTTAATTAAAATATAAAATTTTAAAATTATTAATTATTTTTTTTATTAATCAATTCGCAAATTAATATTTAAAATTAATATTAAACCCCTTTTCTCAATTTTTTTAAGCAACCCTTTTTCTCAATTAATTATTACAATATTCTGAAAAATTTTATATTGATTAATATTTAATTTTTATAACTATAATTTAAAATAATAAAAATATTTTTTATAAGAATTATTTTTTATCAATAACTTCTTCATTACTAATAATATTTTATATATTAATGAATTTAACATTTTATAATCAATAAAATAAATCCTATTTTAATTTTTTAAATTGTATTTATAACTGTTTGAATTTTTAATCTAAAGCTATTTATCATTATTTTTAGCCAAAAATTTTCTACTAAATAATAATAAAAAATACTCAAAAAATAATAATAATAATTAAACGATTGTTTTGATAAAAATAAATAATAGCAATATATAGTAAAATCAATAATAAAATAAAAAAAATATTTTAACATGTTGAAATGTTAGCATATATTTTTTGAAAAAATAGATTAAAATTTTATTGGAGGAAAAGTATTTATTTATATTAATTCAAATAATTTATTTTTAAAATAATTATCAATTTTTAAATATTTAAATGAAAATAATTAATTAATAAAATAAGCATTTTTAAAAGCTAATTAAATATTGTACTAAATTTAATTATATGCTGTAATTGAATTTTATATTATACTTAATTCATATTCAAGAATCAAAGAAAGCATTAAATATTATATTAAATTTTCTTAACTTTTAACCAATTATTTTAATATTAATTGTTAATTGACCAATGTATTGTAGAATATTGAATGATGCTACGAGGGGCCTGTTACTCGAATAATTATATGCTACAACCGTTGTAGCAATAAATGCCTACAACGGACCAATGAGATTCTTACACGTAGATTATTATTGCTACAACGGTTGTAGCATATAATTATTCCTGTTACTCCCCCTTTCTAATCAGACTTCGGAGGCCAAAAGGCTAACTAATAATAATGATTATTAACTAATAATGGCAAAATTGAAAATATAAAAAAAATATGATTTTTTGGGGTTTACACTGTTAGAAAGAATAGTATTTTAGGGGCTCTTTTAGTTTATATATAATTATAGACTTTAATTATTTGAATTACTGGATTATGGTTCTAAAATATACTATACTATAAGGCTGCTGATTGGTTAGCTTCTGCAATTCAAAATATTGCATTTCAGTTGGAGAAAATTCTGTTGTATGACTCTAACAGCTCTAATTAAATTTATCTTTTTATTGATAATAAAATATACTATATTATACTATATTTTTTTTCTATCCCAAAATAATAAATATATTTTTTATCTCATATATATTAAAAAAATTAAATTATTTAATTAATTAATAAAATTTTTCTTATAATCTATTTATTTTACCATTCACATATACTAAATAGCTATTAATTATTATAAAAATAAAAAATTAAAATATCTATTGATTGATTCAAAATAATTATAATTTAAAAAATATAAATAATTAAATATAATATTATTGATTATAAAATATTTAAATAGATGTATAATTATTAATTTATAATATGATTATTCTATGAAAAAAATTCATAATATAATTATAATTTAAATAAAGTAATGTTATTATATTTTAGGACAAACAAAAAAATAAAATGCACTTATTATTTGGAACGGAGAAAGTATGATATTATTAATATATAGTACTATATGTGTTGTTTATTATATTTAGAAAAAAATATTATAAATAAGTTTTTTTATTTGGTCTAATGGTATTATATAAGATTTTAATATGATAGGTTATGAGAATGAAAAATAGAATATAAAAATATATTTGATATTTTAAAAATTTATTGAGAATATGTTTAAAAGATAAAAATTTTAAATTATAAAAATATGAAATTGATGATTTTAAAAATTTATTAAAATTTCATAATTTTTAGATTATAAAATTATCATGAATATTACAGTATAAAAATATAAAATCAAAATAAAAAAATACATCATATAATACTTTATAAAATCACGATAAATTATTATTCAAACATAATGCAAGGATAAATATAATGGATATAATTTAATATGATATAATATGATTAAATATATATTTTTTAATATTATATTGTATTACAGAATATTTAATTTAATATTTGAAAAATCTTTCTCAAGACTCTGTTGCCAACACTTTATATATTGATTTTATTTCCTGGTTTTCATAATTTCTTATCATAAAGCATTCATGACAATTTAGATCGCTATTGATTGAGTTGGCAAGTTCTAACCCCACACTTGCAAATCTTATTTCTCCAATCCTTCCTCTCATAATTGAAGGCATTTGTTTTCCAGCCCCAGCTATCAAAATCAAATGGACACTAGAGATTCCTGTATTATTAGTATTTGGACAGTAGAAATACTCTCTTTATTATATTGAATTACTTGACATACAAATACTTATTCAAAAAATAGAATGGGTAAATTAATAAAGTTTTTATTTAATATCACAATATATTAAAGAGGAGAATCGAGTCTATTATTTTTTTAAAAAATGCATTTACCGTTAAACTATATATGTAATTGATTGGGTAATTTAACTAAAAAATAGTATAATTCTTAAAGAGGTTTAGTTTTTTTTTTTTTCTAATCTCAAATTGTTTTGAAAATCTAATCAAAAATTTTATTTCAGTTCAATTTAGTTTTATATTTAAAAATAATTTAGTTTAGTTTCAAAAATTAAATTAAAGACGTAATTGATAGTTTAGTTTCAAAATTTATGTTACCGCAGCCCAGACTGCATATATTAGCATATAATTTAAAATAACTTGAATCGCAATTCATCCAATAATTCAATATAAAATAATAAAAATTATGTTTTTAAAATAAATGTTAACTTTTCTAAAAAAAATTATAATTATAATACTAAAAAAGTCTTACTTTACAAAATGATTTTTTTTATGATTATACACTCATTTTTATCTTATCTATTTATTTATTTATTCCCCTTTCAAGCAAACAAATATTATTTACACAGAAAATTTATAGATAAAATAAATAAAAAGTTTTGACATTAATTCATTTATTACATTATATCCGTAAGTCATGTGTACCAAATGGTATACCATAAAACCAAAAAAAAAAATTCATATAACAAAAAAATAAACAAAAATTTGTTATGTTAATTAAACCTATTAAGTATTAACTCAAAAGCCTACAGAACATTTCTTATTTCTAGCCAACATTTTTTTTATCAGATTATTTCTAGCCGATATGCTCTTACTTATTATTGTGTTAGCTTAAATTCGTCAAATGAGCTGGTTGATTTATTATATTATTACAGTTCAAGAGTTAAAAATAATTTTTTTTATTAAACAACTATAATTATATCATGATTAACCATATTTTTTTTTATTTTCAAATTACAAATGGAAACTTTAGTTTCTTTTGAGAAAAAAAAAATATTGATGATCCCATCCGATTCAATTTGAAATTCTTAATAGTTCAATTCAAATGTGACTCAAAATTTCTTTTTTATTAGAAAAACTTTGTTTCTTTTTTATTAGGTGAATTTAATACATGATTCTATTTATGAACTTTATTTTTTTTTATTAGATCAACTTGATACATAATTCAATAATTTGTTTGTCCCAACCCACTAATTAATAGAGTAACCAAAATGATACAAATTCAGAATTACGCAGTCCAAATATGCACCACTTGATCTAAAATATTCATAACTCTTGTTTTCTTTGACAATTAGCTAAAATATGCACTTTTTTTTTTTAAACATTGAATTACACAGCCAAGTAATAGATTTGGTATCAAAATAATGACTTTAAGAATTCTATATTTTTTAATATTGATTCGAAAAATTAATTTTAAATCTATTATTAATAAAAATATATATTTACTGTTAAATTATATGCCAATATATATTCAAAATTCTAATTTTTAAAAGCTAAGATTCATATCAATGGTTACTCATATGGGATGATTATTGACTAACTAGCCTATAAACAATTTAAAGATTACTTAAAATGTAATTAAATAAATATCATCCGGTCATTTAAATTCCACAATTCAACAGTAAGCATCACAACTCGTAAGCAAGGAATCTAATATCTATATTCCATAGTCACATAATTATTATTTTATCTAAAATATTAAACAGGCTAACTAATTATAAAGTTATCTATTTATATATATTACACTAGTCAATTTTTTTATTTTTAATATTTATTTTTTGCATTCTTATATTTTTAAAAACTAAACTATATAGTCCTTCCATAAATATTTTTATCGTAAAATCATTAGTCAACGACTTTAACATTATAAAATGACTTTTTTATTCTTCATTTATTACTTATTAGACTATTAGTTTATTTTATTTTTGATTTTATGTTATATATAGATTGTTTGCAATATTTGAAATTATTTTTAATAATATTTATAAAATTAAAATAAATGATGTGTGTAGATCATCGGTAAAATAATAAAGAAATTATTTATATTATTTAAAATTATATTTTAGTAATATTTATAAAATTAAAATAAATAATGTATAAAAAATATAAATAAAATTAAAAACGGGCATTGCTTAATAAGTAACAAAGAAAAACATACATACATGAAAGATGATAAAAAAATTATTTTATGATATCAGCGTCGTTGACTAATGATTTTAGAATTGAAATATCAATGAAATGATTTAGTAGTTTAATTTTTAAAATACAACAATATAAAAAATAGATGCAAAAAATATAGGATCTGACTAATATAATATATAAAATCTCAGAAATTTCATAATCATTTAGCCTATTAAATAATGGGATGTGTTAATAAATTGCTCAAATGAGTTTTTTTTTTCATTTTATTTATAAAAATCTAAATTTTTAATATTAGGTTATATTACAAAATTATTTTTATTTACGACTTTTAAATTTTAATTTAAGTTTTTTTAATTAGTAACCATTTTATAATTTAAAGTATTTAAATATGAGATTTTTTAGTTTTACATTTTTTAAGAGAAAAATCAATCAATTGTCAGTAATAATATGATTTAATTAAATTAAAAAGTGCAATTAATAATATTATAAAATTGACTTGATTTTACAATTAAATTAAAAAAGATACTATTAACTAAGAGGGTGTTTGATTCAAACTTCAGAATTAAAATTAAAATTGGAACTGGAATGATAATTTTTCCTTTTATCTGGTTCAATCTAGAATCATATTCTGATTCCCTTTAAAGTTGTTTTAATTATAATAAGATATAAAATCAATGGCATATATATATATATGTATATGTATATATATAGTATTTTTATTTTAATAAATCAAAAATTAATGAAAAATGTTAGAATAAATTAGTAATTATTAATTTATTGATTTTGTTTGTGGAAATAATATGCATTAATTTAATTGATAAAAGAAAATATATATGTAATAAAAATATAAATAATTAAGATATAAATACCTATTTTTGACTATTGATGAAAAGAATTTGCTTTTGTGTATTCTATTTTATTCCTAGATAAAATATATTTTTTAATTTTGTATGTTTTGTTTAATTAATGAGAAAAAATATATATTCGAAAAAAAATATAAATAATCAATAGATAAATACTTATTTTTCAAGATGGATGAAAAACTTTTTTATTCATAGAGAAATATGTTTTTTAATTTTAGTTTTCGTTAAAAATTAAAATTGATTAATAAGGGAGTAATGACCCATTTCCATTGTCGGGATAATTGAATTATCATTACCTTATTTATTTTATCAAACTAAATAGTAGCAACGAGAATAACTCAGTTTCTCATTCTCACTCAAAATCAAATGCCACCTAAGTGAAAGTGAAAGAAATATGAAATGGTACTAAAACAATAGAATTTAATGATATTAGGACTACATGAAAAAGGGAAGCAAAGGTAAGAATGAAATTAAAGTTATGTTGGGAGGGAGGAGAAGTGCACATGTTATGAGGAGTCCCATTTATCCTTTTCAGAACTTTTGCACCTTTGGAAGTTCTCCCAGAAGACAACTTTCTTTTTTTATATCTTAGCATCTTATGTGCAAACACTTTCTGCATTTTTTTTTTGTATCAATCAATATTACAAAAAAAATTATATAATTAAGAATAGAATAAAATGATAAAATCTCAACTATCAAATTATAAAAAGTGTAAAATAAATATTTAGAAATGTCAGGATTTGATTAATTGGAGCACGAAAGAGAAAAAAAATTCACTGTCTTTATCTGTTTTTAACTACGTACAAGACAGTGAAAACGGAAAAGGGGTGGAAAGAAAGAAATTATCCACATAGAAATTATCCAATTTCAGGTAATTATGTTACAGAATCTTTGTAGCAATATTGGTTGATTATTGTCAATTCATTGCAATTTTTTTCTAGTGTTGTGTGCTTATTAATTATTAATAAGGTATGATTAACGTGGGAAGGCATCGAGTGTGTTAGTTGACTAATAACATTTCATGGCATTTCGGTGCAAAAGTGAAAAAAAAGATTTCAAGTTTCAACAGCCATCAACTTCCTAAAGTAAAAACACTTGTGAAAATTCTTACCAATATCATGAAGCTGTTTTTATTTCATGTGCATAAAAAAATAAAAATGCTCTATAAATCAAATTAATTTATATTAAAAATATTTTATAATAAATTAACTATTTTAATCTTAATTTTTTTAGATATAAAATACAACCAAGGATAAAATAAATTTTTTTATAGTATTTATAATTTGATCTGAATTAAATTGATCCATTTAGTATTACTCTAAAAAAAAATTTCATTAGTTCATATTTATAAATATATATATTTTTTATTTATCTCATATTATAACGCGTTTATTATTTTAATGAATAATATGTTAAAGTCTTATCATACTCATTTTAATATTTATAATAGAAATATTTAATAAATATATTTTATATTAAAGTAATAACATAAGCGGATAAATAAATATAAATTTTCATTTTTAATAAAATTAATTTTTTAAAATTTTTATAATAAAAATAAGTCTATTAATTTGGAATAAAAAGAAAATTTAATTATACTAATTCATATATTATTTTTTAATAAATAAATATTATTATTATTTTACATATTATTATTATGTAAAATGTAAATATATATTTGAAATAAATAAAATTAATATTTTTCTAAAGTATCGGGACGTGATAATACAAGTTAAGATTGCAATATATATATATATATATATATATATAATTAAAAGGATTATGATTGCTAATTACTATATGATAGATTGTAAACCAATAAAACAAATGATGGTCTGTGACTGTTGTGCTCAAATCATTTGACTCAATTTTACTCGAAAACAACTCACAATCATTACTTGGCTTATTTCCAAAGTGAATGATTTTTGCAAGGCAACCGATATTTCTAATTAGTTTAATTGAGAATCATAATACATATACTCAAGCAAGGACACACCACTATCAATTTATTAATTTAAATTTAATTAGTTTAAATAAAATAATATTTTATTTTATATTTGAAATACCTAAGAAATTTAATCATGGCTTCCCCTCTCCATGACTGTGATTTAGTTGCAATCACGGATTTCTTTTAATATATTGTTGTTTACTAATAAAAAAAACTGAGAAATTTAATACTTTTTTTTTATTTTTTAAAGGTATATTTTTATGTACTTTAGCCCCGTATTTTTCTTTTTAAATTTTTATATTATAATTACAAATTTAAAAAACTATAAATAGAAAAATTAAAAGATATTCAATTACATATATAATTTTGTACTTTTTGCTTTTGGGAAAAATTTCTTATAACAGTTTTTTTTTTTTTTTGGAAAAGAAAGAAATGTGGTGCAAGGTAAGATAATGTGCAGCTACGTCAAGCTGTTTGGATTTAGCTTGCAAAATATTATTGAAATTCAATTATATTTTAGTTTTTGTTGAGGTTATGAATCTCAAGTAATGTGTAAAGCAAATTTTAAGTATCATAATATTTTTATTTGAATAGTTTTTATCATATTATTTGAATTAGATTTTAAGTATTACAAAATAAGAAAAGATAATTATTTTTAATTGAATAATTAAAAAAAACTACAAGGTAACATGATAATTCCACTCCGCTTGATAGGATTTTTGTGTATCAAAAGAACAATGTTGGTGGACTGAAATACAAACTATGTTGGTGGGCTTCCAAAATCAAGGGTCAAAAACTGTGCATAAGAGCCTCAACAATTTACAATTATAGAGGTACCCAAAAAAAAATCATTTACAAAATTATCTAAAAAAGCAACTTTTATTTTAAAAATATTATAAGAAAAAAATATTTACACTTTTATAAAATTTTAGAGTAAATTTTTAAATGTACTTCAATCCTCACTAAAATAAAATTCAAAAATATATTTTCACTCGCTAAAAATAATATATTACTTTAATTTTTATCTTTTTTTAGTCTTTACTATTAAATAAATATATTTTAATAATATAATAAAATTAATATTTTAAATTATATTTTTATCATATAAAATATATTATTTATTATAAAGAAAAAATTTTAATTTTGATTATAAATAATAATTAAATACTCATAAAAATATAAAAAGTAAAAATATATAAATAAATTAATAAAAAATATTAAATTTATTTGCAAACAAAATTTATATATTATACATGTAAAAAAATTAAAAAAAAATAATTTTATTATTTAAATATTATATAGATATTGGATACATATTATATATATATATATATATTATATAAATATTATAGATGTTATATATTTTTTGTGTATGTTATGTAGATTTGTGTGGATATTATGTGTGTGTTATGTGAATAGAAAATTTTAAAAATAAAATTATTAAATTATTAAATAAATTATATAGATAAATTATTAAATAAATTATATAGATGTTTGATAGATATTATGTATATATTTGGCAAATATTATATATATAGTAGATATTATACAGATATTGTAGAAATTAGATAGATATAATGTGTAAGTTATATATTTGAGAGAATATATATTAAAAAAAATTTCTTAATAAAAAAAAATAAAATTAAAAAAATAGAATAGAAAAAAATATTAAAAAATCACAGTCAAAATATTACAAAAATGAAAAAAAAAATGCAGCACACAATAGAGAATTGAAAGAAAGAAATATAGGCCGTATTATTGAAAATGAAAATGAGGGGTGGCCAGTTAATTAATTGATTTATCAAATTGATTTATTTAAAAATTTTTAGCTGAATGATTAATTTTTTTAAAATTTTATAATAAAAATATTATTTATAACAAAGAATTAATATAATTAAATAACTAAATAAAATTTATTAAAAAAATAAAAAATAATTTTATTTTACAATAAAAATTCATGTTTATAGTAAAAAAATTAATATAATTAAAAAATTAAATAAATAATAAATAAATAAATAATTTTTTTAAATTTTTGATTAACGGTTAACTGACCGAATAAAATCAGTTAACCATTAACCGAATTAAAAATTAAAATAATCTAAAATTATTAACCGAACTGACTAATATATAATAATTTTAATTAATCAAAATAAATATTCAGTTGATTAAGATATAAACTCAAATTGCATATATGAGGCAAATTCGTTAAAAAAAAATTTACATAATATACAAGATTTGTGCATCCCACTTTCAAATATACAATCGAAGTTTTTTGTTTTCATTTTTACTTCGCAAACCTTTTTTTTTTTAATATTTTTACGATTTTAAATGTTATTTTTTTACTTTTTTTTTCTCTTTTTTATTTTTAATATTTATTTGTAGTTTTTATTCCTAAATCATTTTTTATTATGTTTTCACTGTACACATAAAAAAATAAATATATACACAAAATATATATACAATATATACACAATACACAAAAAATAAATAGTAGCATATATACAATATACACTAAATATACACACATCATTTATACAATTTATTTAATATTTTTTAACTTTTTTTTAAATTTTATACACACACAATATACATACAATATCCACATAACACACACATTAAATACATAACACAAATATAACATCAACAATATTTATATAACATATACATAACATACATGCAACATCTACATAATAAAATTAATTTTTAAAATTTTTTTATATGTATAATATATAAAATTTATTTAAAATAAATTTAATAAATTTTATTAATAAATTTTTTTATATTTTATATTTTTTTAATTTTTATTAGTGTTATTTGTTATTGTAATTAAAATTAATTTTCCTTTTTATAAAAAAATTAATACATTTTATTAGTTGAAAAATATCTTAAAATATTAATTTTTATTATTTTATTGAAATATATTTATTTAATAGTAAAATTTGAAAATAAAAATGAATTTTTATAGTAAAATATTGTTTAAAATGAGAGAGAAGATATTTTCGAAAAAAAAAATTTATTTTAACGAGGAGTGAGATATTTTTAAAATTTTAGTCTAAATTTTTATAAAAATATAAATATTTTTCTTTTGTGTACTATTTTTAAAAAGGGATTGCTTTTATAGGTAGTTTTATAAATTTCAAAAAAAAAAAAAAACTAGGGAATATTACAAAAAGTAACTTTAAAAAATAATTTTTAAAAATACTATTCACCTCAATAAAGTCTTAATCACAACTTAATTGGAGTTAGCTATATTAATTCTCTTTTTTTACTCAGAGCAATTATGAGCTATATCTTTAGAGAGATATAAAGCTATAAGGTCATTTTTATTCAAGTTAATTTAGGATTACCATTGCTTTAATTTAGGTTTATCATTGCCTTTGTTGGTGATATCCACTTTAACTTATTCAGTCTTTTTGATAGGATCCTACAGCTAACATCTTCTTCATAACATTCACTTCTTAAAGAATTGAGCCAAGATATTTAAAATGAGTGTTATGGGGTATTGTCACTCCGTCCAAAACAACTTTGCCGCTTTCTCCATTCATATTACTAAACCTACACTGTACATATGTAATTTTAATTTTACTTAACTTAAAACTCTTGAATTCTAAAGTGCTTCTCCACAACTCTAATTTTTTTATTTTCTCTTGTTTGAGTCTCATCTATTAATATAATGTTATCCACAAACATCATACCTAATAGGATGTCATCATTTATATGTATTGTAAGCTCATCTATGACCAATGTAAAAAAGATAGGGGCTCAAAGTTAAACCTTTATATAACCCTAATAGAAATATAAAAATCTTTAGTATCTCCTCCAATTGTATAGCGCTAATGATAACTCCATTATAAATATCCTTCAAGACTAGGATATATCTAATTATTACCCTCATGCACTCCAGAACTCACCATAATACTTTTCTAGGAACTCTATCATATATCTTCTTTAAGTCGATAAAAATTATATACAAATACTTCTTCATTTTCATATACTTTTCTATTAAATTTCTAATAAGGAAGATTTCTTATATATTTGATCGACCTAGCATAAATTTAAATTAGTTTGAAGAGATACAAGTGTCCAAACATAAATGGTATTTCACAACTCTCTCTCTCTCCCACAATTTCATTGTATGACTCATGATTTTTATACTTCTATAATTTGAATAACTTTGAATATCTCTCTTATTCTTAAATATAAGTACCAAACTACTCCGTCTCCATTCATCTAGCATTTTTTCTGTACTCATAATTTTATTAAATAAAGTTGTCAACCATGTTACTCCCACATCTTTAAAATATTTTCATACCTCAATGAGTATTCCATCTATACCACAAGCATTGCTTATTTTTATTCTCTTCAAGGCTTCATTGACTTCAGAAAACTGAATTCATTTAGTGTATTTCATATTTTTCTCGGTTGTGTCATCCAAAGCCTCTACCATCATTTGAACATGTACCAATTGTACTTTGAACTAACTCTTTTATCTACACCAGTCTTTAATGTGGGAATTTTTACTCATTTAGCATCACATCAGGATGCTAATATGAAACGTTGTATTTAGAAAATGCCCTATACTTGTGCCTATTTCTCACTACACTCGAGCTTCAATATAGTAGGATGCAGGTAAGGAATGCCCAACATTATATCATATGAATCCATATTGTTGTAACCCACCTTAAAAAATAGTAACAGTAATTTAAAAAAAATTAAACAATAAATATTTTTAATATTCTTCACATATATCAACTCCAAATATAAAAGATAAAATTTCAAAAAACAAAAAAAAAAGAGAGAAGAATATGCAGCAG
>CANTUV010000128.1:0-23815 GCA_947685225.1 Garcia nutans | reverse complement strand
ATGCTCCCGCATTGTATGCCCGACAATTAAACAATTCATTCCCAGAACAACGGGTTTGGCTTAATTCACGTACTGGTTTGGAAAAGAAGGCTAACAGGAAAAGTTGGAAGCTGTTAGAGAAGACTGGAAAGGAAGAGAGTTGGTGATACAAGATGGGGGAGCATTCCGCCCCTCTACCGCAGCTGAGTATCCTAGATGGCAACAAGGAAGAGGAAGAGATCGGAAAGAGCCTGAGATGTTCGATAAGGGGCCTCGGCAGCAAGAAAACCAGCTTCGGCAAGCCTCAGGGCATGAGCACCTGCAAATGCCGCAAGATGACCTGGAAACTTGGGCAATGAGAGCTCAGTTTTGGCTTCGAACGGTATGACCGGCTCAGAGTCACGTGTAGGGAACTCTCTCTTCAAGCTTTCTATCTAGCAGAACAAGCAGAATAGATGTTTGGGGCAGAAACCGGCGTTGGTCGGTGAAACCGGTTTGTTTCCCAGTGTGCTGAGCTGCGAGGCCAGATGGATCATGTGCTGAGGAATCCACGAACAGTTATAAAGAATAAATGAGTATTAAAGATGTTTTATACTTAAAACAATATTCATCTTTATGCAATGAAATTTCCTGTTCTTGGTGCCTCTGGGTGTGCGAGTTGGGGGTTGCAACCTCTTTTAGAAATGGTTCTCACATCTGGAAAAGCATGGGCAGGGGACTCTATGCTAGCAGTGTACAATGGAACATAGGTAGTTCCGTATCCCTCTGGTTTGGGTTTGGGGACCCTTAGCTTAGCTTAGATCCCTTATCTTTGGTCCTCTTCACCTCGGTGAAGAGATTCTCCTTATTTCATCCTCTATCAGAAGTAGTTCGGATGGACTCGTTGAGAAGCACCATAGAGCCGGATTTAACGTAAAATTTCTGGAGGATGTTCTCTTTTTCTTTGAACGACTCCGCTGCTTTTCTTTTCCTGTTAGAGCTGTTAGAGATCTTATCTTTGCCTTTTTGGCACCAGGGTTACCTCCCTTCTTACTTCCTTTCTGCCTTTCTGCTCCGCACCTCTTAGCAGTACGAAGAGTCTAGAGCGACTCCAGGGCCCTTTAGTAGTTCGGCTTGCACATAGATAACAGGGTTACCACTAAAGAACAGATCTCTCTCTCTATCTCTAGTTGAATAGGAGAACTCTCTCTGAGATCGAGATAAGGGGAAGAAGGCGGCTTAAACGCCCTGAAAAAACCAACTACACTATGCCCCTAACAGAGGCATATCGAAGAAAAGGCTTGGACTGAGACCGCCCCCCCAGGAATATCCTTTTGGTTGAGGAGCCGATTCCCCCCCAAGCGTCCCCTTTAAGGGCCATTCAATCAGTTCGTCATCCGATTGGCACACCAGGTACTTCGCGTACGCATCGGACCTAAGACTCCGCCCAGTCTCGAACCTAAATAGGTGGTCAATCTATCGATGGGTCACGGCTCGGCCGGCCTATGCGTTGAGGTCATGGGCCAGTTTTTTCCACTAACGTGTGACGTAAATCACCTAATGGCGGCGGCTTGAGGCGAACCCCGTTCGTTGGGGAAGTAAACCGTCTTGCGAAGACTAGCTTGCTTCTAGTCTTTGAAGAGGATTCATGCATCGACAGCAAGCTCCTAGAGAATAGGCTTTGGTACTTTAGAAAGAGAATGGCTTGTTAGCACGAAGGTGCAGATAACTTAAATCAGAAGCATGGAATGCAAGCTCTTCGGGATTAACCTATAACCTAACCAGATTGCCCAGGAGTTAACGCGAAGAGGGTCTTAGATGCGAAAGTCGGTGTTCGAGAATCCGATGTTGCTTTCGAGCGAAATCCTCCTTAGCACAAGCACTAAGTAAGCTCCCACCCTCTCCCTTCCGGGAAGAGCTTCTTCAAACCAATGGGAGTCCAAAGGCTTCCAGCTCTGGCCCTGCTGAACGAGACCCAGCGAAAGGCGAAAGAATTCTCACCCTAGCCCCTCTTGATCTTGACCCTTGCTCGAGGGTCCTACCCGCTTCTCATTCAAACCCGAGCCCAGGGCCATACGTTCCTTCGAGAGTGAGATTGATCCGACTAACCAAGCAAAGGTTAGTTGTGCGGTACTAATAGGAATTGCCGAGTTATGCCGTGTCTCCTTGACAACCTTAGCTTACTAGTAAAAGTAAAGTAAATGGCGTACTAAACTCCTTACCTTAGTTCACAAAGTCGGTGATCTTTCCACAAAAGCAGCTAAGTTAGCATTAGCAGGGTGTTATTTTTAGATGCTCTTTGTCTTTTTGTCTAGCCTGATGGTGAAGCAAGGCAAAGCCGCTTTGAGGAAGTCAGTGATATATATAAATCCCCTCTCAAAAAAAGGTAAGCCCACCGAGACTAGTTAGAAGGGAGTTGGCAGAGATTAGCTTTGGTGACAAAGAATTGTTTGTTCTAGTTGAGCCGAGAAAGTCATTGCTAGGATTGAAAGATTAGCAGTCGATTCCATAAGCATAAAAGCCGATTTGGCATAAGAGAAAGAAGAAGACATGGGATTGGTAATTTGTAACTATGTAATCGAGTGGCGCGAACGAATAGACTAAAGTTGTCCTTTTTCTTACCAGTCAAGTAGTACAACAGCTGAAAGACTACCTAACTTAACAGTGTTTGCATCGGTCCATACAGCTGAGATTACTTGCTGTAAAAGAAAGGCGGTGGGGAGAATTCGAGAGAGAGAGTCGGTGTTGTTCTCTTTAACACTCCCCCTCAACACTGAGTCTTTTTCGACTTCATTCTTGTAGTTATGCCGAGCTGTCTCTGGAATTCCTCGAACTCGAACAGAAGATCCGGCACCTTCCTCTCCAAAAAAAAGAGCCATTCGCGATACAAAAAAAGATTTTGGCTTGCCCGACTTTCTTGCTCGGTCTGCACTCACGGAACAAAAAGAATTTTTTACCTTATCAGATCACATCTCCGTTGGGGATTCCCTTGCTTTAGGGCAGGAATAGCGGAATGGTTAGGGGGCTTGTCTTTAAGCAGCTGGCTTCCACGTAGCTACAGCTGCAGAGGATAGTCTCTAAAAGCTACAACCGTCTCCGAAAACATACCTAGGTTTTGGCAATCACTCTACTGACAGCGAACCTAAGAACTACCAATAAGCCTTTAGGCAGGCAGCGGAAATGGTAAATGTCGTCTTCCTTTACAATGACTTCTTCCTTTCCTCTTCACCATACGAAATTCTAGCTCACCCTCGGATCAGGGGATACCTTAAGTCAGCAGCTTCCTTTGAAGATAGGGCATTTACATAAACTCCGAGTACCCAGGGAGCTTACATCAGGAAACTCCCAAGCTTGCCGAGGAAGGAACAAAACAGAGAAAGACACCGTCCAACCGCTTATATATGTGCGCGTACCACTTTCTAGTATCTTTGCACTCCTAGCTCCCTTAGATCATTGGCTACCAGAAAGACTAGAACTCAGGAACATCAATACGGTTAGGGATCATTAAGGTACGGCCCTTAGCCTATTCCTTTCTGCCTTTTGAACGAATCTAGAACCTCAATTAGCAGATTCATTAGAAACCTTTCTTGGAAGACTCAATTCATTAGATAAGCCTAGTACATAATCACTGATAGCATCATTCACTGATAGGATCATTCCTGAAATTCACAAATAAATTAATGGGCACTTTGAAGCAAGTTGATCCTAGAAGACTAACCTCGTAGCTCACTTAGATCAATCAGTTCAAGCATTGACAAACCCGCCTTCCTTCTGTGTTCAGGACGGAGACTCTTTCTGCCTTTGTCGAACTGCCTTGACGCCTTGGCAGGCTTTGACCTGCTTTCCTTCGCTTACCGGAGAGCAGATTCTTTATTACTGACTTTTCGCGGTTGATCGCACCTCGCACCTAAAGGAGTCGGTCCTTGTGAGGAGGAGGACTCTTCTCTTGCTGTCAAAAGTGCTTACTCATGGTCTATCGTGCAGTTGATGATATCATTCTGGACTAGTTTCCAGGCATACGCCAACCATACATACCGCTTTCTCGTTCAGGAATTTCTTAAGATTAAGGTTCGAAAGGACGCTCTTCCAGTTGATTTATTCCGAGCATACCTCGAAATCTTGATGGAGATCGGCTGTCGATGCATTCCAACTGTCTGTTAGATCCAGTGAATGGTCTTCACACCCTTTGCTACTTCATCGTCTAGGTCTCTTGCAGTTCCCCTTTCACTAAAGGCTAGAGGTCTTTATACGAATGGAAGGCTTTCAAGCCCACGGTGTGGTACTTACCTCAGACCCTATAGCGCAGGCCAGGCCGATTTATCAAACTAAAAATTCTGACTCTTAAGTGTCAAGCAAAGGCATATTTCGAAAAGGTTCCCGCCCCCTGCCAAGATGAAACCTCCCCGACCTCTTGATATAGATGAAGCTACCCGTACCCGAAAACCCGACCCTAGGAGAGGCTTAAAGAAAGACCAGTAACTGATCGTCCAATAGAGGTGAATGTCCTCATGTCAGCATTTTCTCGGGAAAAAGGCTATTCCTCTTCTTAGCCTAGGGAACTTTTATCTAATTCTAATATGGGGAAGACGGGGCAGGTGTGCCTGACCAACTAGCTAATCAGACTAGGGCCTAGCTCCAAAGTTTATTGTGATTTAAATTCCTTTTCGATGAAGACAAAGCGAATATAAGCATTAGCAGGGCCTAGGCCTTCAATCTAGAGAAAGAAAGTAATCTTAATAGTGTATGCCAGGTCAATAAAAGGATAATCTTGATCCTTTACTCAATGCTAAGATTGAAAGACAAAGAAAGTCAAGCCTTTGCTCAGGCTCTGTCTTCGGATATGGGATTTGTCCCCTTAAAAGGCTATGGGTCTGGTGCTAACATCTAATAGGCCAGACTAGGGCCTAAAAGTCAATCTATGTATTCTCTATGACTCGCGTAAGGTATTCCGCTCGTTGGTGCGAGGGCATATTTATTTCATACTGCGCAACCCTCGGCAGGTGGTTCAGCAAGGGCACCGTCAAGTAGGGAAGTAGTTATGTCAGCAATCCCTTTCTTTCGAGGGCCGAAAGCGCATACGAATTCTTCCTTGCGCTGCATTATCGTATAATAAGAGAAAGGCCAGTCACTTCGACTCCTTAAATAGTGGCAGCAGGTCTTTATCCTTCGCTTTGGGGTTGAGTTTACGTGCCATCTTCAGCCTAGGAAAGGGCGACCTTTAGTAAAGCATTTCCCCCGGAAATAGCCTTAGCTGGATTTCTTTCTTCGTAGAAAAGTGGCAACAAGCCTTCGTATAGGGTCCGTACTCTAACTCCTATTCCCTTGCTCTTGCCCCGGTCTTTCTCTAATTCAAATAATAGGGAAGTGGCGTCTTCAATCACACTAACATATTTCGTATGAAGTACCAGATTTTGGGGACTTGCTAGCTCTCTGTATGGAGTGCCCCGTACCATACAAGCCAAGGAGAAAGAAAGCCCTTGAAAGGCACCCGACGTTCACAGGAAAGCCCGCCTCTCCCTATGGTCGAGCAACTCCGTACCTCTGGCCTATCATAAACTTTGATTAATCGTCTTTTGTCTACGCAAACCTCGCTGGTACAATCCTCAAATGAGGTCAGGAGGTAACTCGAAATATCGTAAGATAAGAAAGCGTCTGTTCACGTCGAAGGAGACTTGTACTTGAATCGGGATTGGCGTGGTGTTCAGCGACTGGCCTCTTGTTGTTGTCGAAGGCTTGCAACTTGACTTCAGTTTGTCTACGCAAACCTTACCTCTTTAAACGCCCTTTAGAAATAAGGCTCAAATTCATCGGTTCAAATCCGATAAAGGGCTCTTTTCGGGTGTTCCAAACACTCTCTTCTTTTCGGTATGCCGCTCCGCGAGCAAGGAGCGATAGAACAAAGTGGGCTGTGGTGATGTCAGAATTTGCACCTATTTGTATCTCCTTAGTGATCAGTTTGCTAGTTTCTTTGATCTTCCTCGGTCTTCTTCTTCTTTATGAAAGAAGATTTTTCGTACGACGGAGGGTTATCGCTATATACGCCATTGTGTATGACGCTGGAAGGAAGAAATTGTGCAACATTGGACTTAGGTTTATTTTAGCTTGTTTTCTTTTTATTGTTGTGCTATGCTGTTTGATGGGTGGTCTAATCGACCTGGCCCTCTTTTTTAAGATAGGGAGAGCCCTCGCCTGTTTATGGAAATTCGGCCTACCGGGGGGACTTGCCTTGGTCATAGGTCGTTTTGCGAGGGCCCTCATTACGGAGGAAGCAGTCTCCGAAATGGTAGGCTCCCTTCGCATGATGCCCACGGGGTCCGATTCGGGGGGGGATTGGGACTCAAGCAGCTGGAAGAGATACCTCAACCTCTCGTCTGATTCAGAGGGTCAGGAGCAGGGCGAAACCGAGCCCGCTTCAAGAAAACGAGAGGAAAGATACACTGATCCCAGGGAAGGCATAGGGCCTTCCTCGGTAAGGCAGCGAGTGGATTCGGCTAACGCTGCCGAAGCAGGGGAGAGTTTAGGCCCATCACAACACGCTCCCAATCCCCCCATGGGGGGCTTGGGGCCGGAAGCCCCTGATCCGATGTGGTTGAAAACCCGCATTGAGAAAGTTTTCTATCAAATTAAAGGGCGAAGACCCAGAAGGAACGTGCTCCAGGAGCTTTATAGCGACCTTGGGCTGGAAACGGCTTCTCCGCAAAAGCTACGGCAAATCGTTCATCTTCTAGATCGCCTTTTAACCGATGAAAGCTCCAAACACAGGGGGTTCTGTCTCAAGACAGATCTCTTGGTCCGCATTTCCGATTGGGAAAGGGATCAGTGAGTGAGATTGGATTCTAGGCTCGATTAGATGTTAGGTATGCCTGTTGCGTAGAGAAAGACGAAGAAGAAATCTTCTTTCATGTGATCGAGTTCCTTCTTCTGTCGAGATTTGGTTCCTTAGGGTGTGCCCCTAGCCTGAGTATTCTCATAAGTGATGCGCCTGCTTATTCGCCTTCTGTCTCTCGTGATTGTCAGTGAACGTGGACACCGGGGAGCTACCGATGGTGGAAACAACTATCTACCAATGACGAGATGACCGAGGTTGCGTGCGCCGCTCCTCCTTGTAAGCAGAAGGATGAGGAGACGGGTGCTAAAGAGAGTGACTGAAGTATAATATAAGTGGGCGCTGAGGAAGTATTCTTACTTATCAAAAGGTAAGAAGGGAGCCGAAGCGAGATCGTGAAGGGATCAGTTAAGTAGGCCGCCCGAGCGGCGGGCAGTGCCGCAAAGAGCGGCCCAACCACAAAGTCCCATCACGATCTACCACTAAAGAACCTCCCGTCATGATGGACTAATGGGAAAGTCGCAAAAGAGATATTGGTTCGAATCCAATTCATGATTTAAGTTCAGAAGGACTTCATTCAATCGAAGAAAAGAAGGAAGCATTACGAACAGATAGCCAAAGCAGACAGGGTGACAAGATGTGACAACCAGAAGGAATCCAGCAAGTGTCAAAGGTCAAAGGGTGCATATTCTATTACTAGTCGATGTCAGCCCCACGGAGCGGTAAGAAATGGCTCGATTCAATAGCACTGGTAATTCCTCCAACATCATCCACCTTCATAGGGGCATTGTTCTTTTCCGGGAACTCTTGTCAATAAGGCGGCCGTCTGAGATTTCCTTTTGGAGATGGTTCCGAAATACTACACAATTGTTAGTGGTGTGGCTCCAAGAATTGTGCCACTTGCAGTATTTCTTTCCCATTACTTCTTCAGCCGATGAAAGGACATGACCATCTTCAAGCTTTAACTGCTCATCCTTCAACAGCAATCACACTCCTGCGCGTCCTAACGCTATAGGCTTTCGCGCTAGTGCGCTAAGTCCGTTGCTTGTTCCATAATATAATAAAGAAAAAGAATGAATACGCCAGCGCTCGAAAGCTATGACCTGCCCCCCGGACTCGATTCCGTCCATGCGCAACTTCTCCGCAAGCTGTCTCGTTGTCCCTCGTGCATCACATTTATTTAGAAGTTCCGTCGATGAAGAATGCTTTTTCGGGCGTAGAAGCTTTCCTTAACTAAAGCATTCCCTTTCCCTTTGTAGACTGACTGCTATTTCTCTGATTTAGCCCTTAGGCAAGCGAAGTGCTTTTCGGGTGAGGAGTTTCTCTTAAGAAGGCTTGCTCTTGTTGTTCCCGGTGCCTTACTCGACTCCTCCATATGAGGAGAGGTTTGGGGTCCCTATTGGCTGTTTTGACCTTCAGTTACCAAACTGTGTTAGAAGCACGAAACCGAAATCGAAATAGTAGTTGGAATGAGTAGGGGCCTTTCTCTTTCTGCCAAAGTGCCTTAAGAAGCCTCAGCTGACAGAGGAACTATCCCAGGGATATAGGAAAAGATCTTTCCGATTAGTCTCTATTTTTGATGAGCACGTAGTGCAGATACTGAGTTGAATGCCAGGCAAGAAAGGAAAGTCGAGATTCCCTAAGAGAAAGGGAAGAAACTTTCATTTTTTTTTATATACGTGAATCCAATCTCGCTTCCATTCTGCCATTTTTGGAGTTGACTCTTTCTGTTTATTTACGTAAAAAGAAAAACAAACGACTGTTCTCAATCGCACTCCTATCTCTTCTGTCTACTCAAGTGGAATGGCATGAAGACAAACTAAGGGGAATTACCTTTTCACTCACGTCACACTAGCTATATTTGTGTGCTACCGTGTTTCGAAATCCGGATTCAATCCGCCCTAGTGGGCACCTTTTTCCATTGCTGCGCATGTGATCTTTGGATACCTGTTATCTTTCATTCGGTGGGTTAAGACCCTTTTGCAGCAGCCGCATTTGAAATGTCTTGAATAAAAGAGGTAATTGGGTCTCGAATCCGTTTTTCCATTTATCTCCTTGTCATTAGGCTTGTAAGCCTGGTTTTCCAAACAAGCCACGCTCTAGTTCTCTTGATATCTACGTACTTGATGAACCCACCCCTTCTTCTTGCGACTAGTTTACTTCCCATTCCCGAAGATATTTATTCGTATGAATTATCTTCTGAAAGACCGATTCTAGATCACACACACCTAGTACTTTAGATTTTTTCCTTCTTTCAAGCGATCGAGCATTAACTGATCTTTCTGGCTTCGCTCATTCTTCCACCCCAAAAAGGCTTTCTCTAAGGTCCAGTTTTTCCCGTGCTAGTTGAAGTACGGATGGATGCTTCATTTCACCCAAGCCAAGATGGTGAATCACTTCACGCGCTTTCGAGACGCTTACTACCTTAGCCTACTAGTTAATCTTTTGGCCATCGATCTTTCACCATATTTCTATTCAATTCTCGACGATGAATCGAGTAAGTAATCAAATCTGTGTATTCAACTGAGGATGATTTATCAATCAAGAGGGCGGCAGTCGGTCTAACTGTGCAGGACTTCAATCCCAAGGAGTAAAAGAGATTTTTAAAGACCGTGCGCAAATTACCTTCAAACTCTTCAATCGCCTTCGAAAGAGAGCTATTTAGCGCTGAGCAAAGCTGGTGATGTGCCACTGTATGGAGGGCTCAGAGAGAGTCTAAGTGCTTTCCTCACGACTGAGTACTCCGAACTGGTCCCCGCAAAGCCTTATACTGGGCTTGTTCTCTGTTTTTATTGATACCACTTGTTGAATGAATCTCCCACTTCTCTAGCTATCCTTCTGCTTTATTTAGTGCTGGCCAGCCTTCTGGTCTTACTAGCCTTACCTCCCGACTAAGATTTTTAGTTACCTGTCTATCACCCCAGTATTGCTAGTTTTCTATCTTTCCTTATCCAGTTTTCTGGGTGGTCTTCCCCGCAAGCAGTTCACCCATTAGTTCATTTGCTCGCCCGAAGCCTTAGCCTTAGCATGGTTCTTAGTAGGATTGACCCACGGGTACCAAAGAAAATGAGTATTCGCAAGTCTTTGGCAGCTAGGGTTGCAATTGGCGAGTAGGGTTTAGTATCTAAGCGGTTGGCTAATGTAGGGAATCCACCCATCTTGTCAGTAGAATCAATCGCTCTTCTTCCTTTACCGGAGGTGTCAGTAACAATCCTCCCTCAGTCCCAGGAAGTGATCCGGATCCGTAGTCGGTGTTCTTAGTGCTGTAAGTGGTACGCACGCCTTAGTCTTAGACTCAATCTGCTTTTATGCCAGTAAAGTATAAGTCTTCCTATTCCCGGAGCCTATCGGTTTTAGTAGCAGTCCGAAGGACTAGTAAGGTGCCTGTTAGTGCTTTGCTTTGAAATGGCCTCCCTTCTTCCTTAGTCTGATGCTAAGACTGCTATCCGAAAAAATCTGTTCCAGGGCTCGTGTTATCATTCCGAGTTAAAGAAGCTAGCACCAAGTAAGAAGTTTAGAACAATAAGTTCATAAGGACCACCGTTGTATAACCATTCATCAACAGATGCCGCTTCATTTATGATCCTGATAAAGTTCTGGTTGCTAAGTAACCTATGGTTGACAAGAGCTTCCCTTTACAATGGAATTCTGTTAATGATTGTTTGAATTATGCCAAATGTGATGAGTCAAGACTATGGCATAAGAGGTATGGGCATTGCAATTATGTTGCATTGCAACAACTAAGCAAAGAAGGACTGGTTAGGGACATGCCCGACATCATTCAACCTAATGAAGTGTGTGGTTCATGTCAAATGGGGAAGCAGCATAGGCAACCATTTCCACAAGCATCTGAATGGAGAGCTAAACATAAACTGGAGCTGGTCCATTCAGATGTCTGTGGGCCTATGAAGACTGAATCACTCAATGGTAACAAAGACTTAATATTTCTTTTTTTTGATGATCTAACTAGAATGACCACCTGGATCTATTTCATCAGGCAGAAGTCTCAAGTTCTTGATGTCTTTAAAAGATTCAAAAGAATGGCAGAAGATCCATGTGGCTGCAAACTCAAACTAAAGGCTTTAAGAACGGATAATGGGATGGAGTTCAACTCAGCCGAATTCAATAAATTCTGTCAAAATGCTGGCATTCACCATCAACTGACAGTAGCTTACTCTCCAGAGGGGTAGTTGAAAGGAGAAAGAGGACTGTAGTTGAGATGGTGAGATGTATGTTAAATGAGAAGAAGCTGCCTAACAAGTTTTGGGCGGAGGCTGCACATACAGCTGTCTACCTGCAAAACAGACTTCCTACTGCTGCAGTAAAAGAAAGGGATGACACCTATTGAGGCATGGAGAGGTGTAAAACCTTCTCCTTACGGCCTGAATTCACTCGAGATCAATTACACGGAATCATAATCTTATTTATTATTTAGTCATTGAATCAGCAGAACTTGGCACTCTTACCTCGAACGAATCAGTTAATGCAGCTTGAAAGAGCCTGCCTACTGGTTAGAAGAAGTTCATGTAAATACTATTTGTATGGCCCAGCCATTTCGCCTTATCTACAGAATGACTACGTATCTCATTCCCTATCGAAAGAAAAAAGACTTAAAATTCGGTATGATAACGACACCCACCTTGCTAGATGTAGCTACCATATTGGGTCTTAACCCCCATGGTGATACTCTTCGTCCCTTCTATTATCCTCTGTACCTGACCCGCTCGTTCCAAGTAGGTATTGAAAAGTACCCTGCCCCGGACCAAGCAAGCACCCGAAACAGGCTTCGAAGGAAGAAGCAAGCCTACGCCTACGAGTTTCCATTGACGAAGCGAGAGTAGATGCGACCGAAGGAAGTTATGCCAATCGACAGACTCCAATCCATCCCACCCGACCTACGCCTTCCCCGTCAACTGCCTGAAGGTATAGTTTGATTGGGTAATGTAGTGTAACTGAACGAAGCGCAAGATAAGAGCAATTCTGTGTGTACAAAGCGAGCGCAATAAGCTACAGGCGGGAAAAGAGGATCTAAAAAAAGGTCTTTCCTCTGTCTGGATAGCCTAGCTGCTTTAGTTGCTCCTTTCCTTTGATATGCCGTCCTACAGATACTAGGAGTTTCTCTAGCGCATATTCCATCGCGTCCTCCGAGCTGCCTTTGCTAGAGGCTACTTTTCACTCAGGGCTAACTCCACTTAGGGGGAGTAATTCCTCCGTGACCTGCGCTGTCAAGTAGGAGGTGAGGTTACTAAAAGATATTTTTCATCTTCGAAAGCCTTTCAATGAGCTTTTACGAGACGACTTGATTCTAGCTTTACCCGACCGAGGAGTAGGAGTTCTCACGAGCCTATCCCTCTTATCCATAGCTTGCCTGAAAGAAGACAGATTTTGCTAAAGAACTAGCCAGCCCACTTTCCCGTTCGAAGATTATGCGGTCTTTTCGAAGACCTTTCTCCTCTCGCTTCCCTTTACTTTAACTTTAAGGGTATAAAAAAGTCTCGCTCAAGGAGGTATGAAAACAGACAGCTCAGCTACATCACCTCCTTCGGACCCTGAGACGCCATCCGGAATTGGGTCATAGACTAGTCGCTTTAGCGCCATACAAAGAGGGTAAAGACTGGTAACACCTTAAGTAAGACAGCCATGGAAGGTGATAAAGGAGAATCGGTGACCAAGATTCAATTCGAGATTCTCCTGCGGTACCAATCCGATGCCGAGGAGGAGACAGACGGTTGCATCCATTCTATCCTCTACGGAAGAAGCTTCCACGGGAATGAATTCTAGGGCGCCTATCGGGCAAAATCAGCATTTGATTAAACTCAACCTTATTGGAACCCTAAACAAACGTGCTTTAGAAGCTTCGCTCAAGTTGTTCAGCTCGTCATCGAAGATAGCCCAGAATCTCTTCATGCATTTAAGAAAAGAGGTGAGGCGCCTGAGTAAGGTGACTCTCTTGAATCCGTACCTGTCCTGTTAAGGCTTAGCCCTTGGGGCAGTGAGTCGAAAGCTAGGTAGCAGTGTTTGCAAAGCTTAGAAAGTCTTTTCCCGAGCATGACGTGGCTAGGGGTAGAGAAAGATTTGTGCACGTGGCTAAGAAGATAGCCCCTCTCCTCCCTGCTAACGATTGCTGCTCTCCGCTAACGATTCTTCCTATCCCTATCGGTTGAGCTCTTTCACGAAAAGGAGATAAAATGCCACTTTCGACTGGTTCTTTTAGGCTCTCGAGAAGCTGATGCCTGAACTGCTACCCTAGGAGTTTTGTTGTTATGGTCCCGGGGAGTACCATGAGTTGATGTTTAGAGTACTATTCTTATAGGGCCGGCCTAGGGAAAAACTATTTCACGCCGGAGGAACGGTCTTATATTATACCACATTGACAACATTTGAAACAAAGAGAAAAAAAGGCACCCTCGGGAAGAGATCTCCAACTGTCAAAAGTCTGGTCGGTTTACCTTGTCCTTCGACGTTGAGATCTGGTGCCACGAACCAACCTTCTCTGAGATTGGATGAGTATACCCTTAGGGAGCCTCCCAATCCTGTCTGTGACGAAGGCTCCCTCTCCGATTTCTCTTAGCGGCGGGGAAGCAAGCATCTGAAAGTTTCTCTCGAGTCACTGGCCTTGGAAATGAAGTTTGAGAAGAAGTAACCGAGACATATATATAAAGAAGGATAGCCCAGCCCAAAATTCGAAATTTATAGAGTTTAAGTGAGAATTTTCTTAATTAGGTCAATTAGGCCAAAGTAAAAGTTGCTTCTTTTTCGATGTCATCAGTTTAGGAAATAGGAATTTTTCTTTTTTTTCCCTCGATCGGCATTGCTCTCGGAGCTCAATCTTACAGACTTTTGTCACACCTGACTTTCCTAATTGTACTGGCGCATTCCGGACCCCGGCTATCCCGATATTTATTCAATCCTGGTACGCATAAGTGCTTCTAAGCAGGAATTTCTTTCCCTGAATGGCTTGTCTCGGTAGAGTAATGAGTAATTCTTGGTGTGGTCTATTTAGATCCCTCTTTAGTAATAGAGTTGCTTCTACTCATTCGCTATGAGGTGGCTTAAAAAGAGCTGCTACTAAAGGGTGATACACTCCCAATGTCAACTTTCGAATGCGCCTAGCATCCCTCAAAGCCTTCCGGAAAATCAAAGGCGGAAAGTCGATGAAGAAAGAAAGAATAGCTTAAGTAATAAAGACTCGTGCCTACACTTGGTTTTCTATTTTCTATCTGCGTTTGTATTCGATCTTCCTTAATTGATAGATGCTTTACACAGGAGACGCGCATTAATATAGAGATGCGTACGACAAGAGGATCGAATGGCAATCGAATTATCCTCCAATCCTACTCGTTCCCAAAGACAAGATTGGGATTGGGATATTCTTTATCAAATAATCCGAAAGTTGGGGGTGTCAGGTGTATGTGGATCGCGGTGTCGGTTCCGGGCTCTTATTCTTCTATCTGGATGGTCTCCCGTCCTTCGCTTAAGGGCCTGTCCCTCGAGCTTGCTGACATAACTACTTCCCTAAATCTAGCTCTTGAGGGAACGAGCTAAATGAAATGAAGCGAGTGATAACCAATTGGGAGTCCCAAGGCCCCTATTGACATAGAGGTTGAATATACAGCATGGAATGTGCAGGAGCGAACCCTTATTAAGACGATGATTTCGACCCTGATCTTTCTATAGATACTATAAAATCAAATACATAGGCAACCACTATCAGGTTAGTAGCGGAACGAGCTTTCTCTTTCTCTAAGAAATTTGTAGCTACATCTATCTCATTGAGTATGGATACGAGTTCCCCATAGGCTAGCAATCAAGCAATGGTATCAGGTGGAAGGACAGACCCACCATACATACAGTGTAGTTCGCAGCTAAAGGCACAAAAAGAGAAAAAGAGTTCAGCCGCTTGACCTCAAATTGGCGAGGAATTCAAGGAATCATAGGCGCGGAAGGCCAATGAACATCGGCTTCAGACCTTAGACGTACCGTACTTCCTCAAGATGAACCAAGTCGGAAGAGAAGTAGGCGTAGAGGAAAGAAAACTTTCGCCTTTTTTCAGTTCCGTATGTGTTCTGAGATAGATTTCTATTCTCAGATGTACACATCTCATCCCTGCTGACCCTAGATCTGTTCTATGACTTACGTCTAGATCTACATTCTCTAATAGCTGAGAATGAAGCAGCCTTTCAAGTGGATTAAAGATGAGTGGACCCTAGGTTCCAACAACAAGATCAAGAATATCTCGCCTTGCCTTACCCTGGATCTATGATCAGATCCCCTCTATCTAATCTATTAAGTTGGAATCGTCATCAACTCATATCTAGATAGAGACCGGCCACATAGGATTTTCAGGTCGTAGTGGACTTTGATCCTTGTTGTTTTCCCCTAAAGGGTTACAGATATGGATATATCATTTCACGCGACGGGTTTCCTTTGAAATCCGTATTCTAGGTTTCGCCTTCACTTCTCAATTGAGTCTATTCATATGATTGATTGGCCGAGACAAAAGGAAGAACTCCTAAGTCAGTCATCAAAGGCAGAAGGATCAAATCGCCTTTCTTTGCAAAAAGAATCCCTATTTGGAATTTCCTCGAAAGGCTAATCCTCGGCTTGGCTTTACGCCTCTACCGCTCTGAAAAGAAAGAAAAGAATTACTAAAAACCAACAGTCCTTCAGCCTCTTAAGAAAAAGTACCACAAAAGATTTCCTTTCCTCAAATCCAGAAGCTGGCATCGCTAGTTGACTCCTCCTCGTCGACAGCCAGCAGTTGCCGGACTAGCCTTCCTTCTTTTTCGATTAGCCTTGTTAGATTGAGAAAAAGGGGAAACTACCTAACCTAATTCAATAAGATAAGAAAGATCAGTTAGTCAAGGAATCCAGAGAGTTAAGAGAGTGAGGTTTAAGCCACTAGTGGCTGAGATTAAGTCAATTAAGTGAAGTCCGCTGGGATTCTTTCTTATATATTGTTGGGGCTTTCATCCACGACTAGAACTCCGCCCTATTTGATTAGTAAAGTAGCTTTAAAGCTTTTTCTTGCATGCAAAGGATTAGATTCAGCCTGGTCCCTCGGTCAACCTTCTGTCCCGCCCCCTCAAAGGGAGCCCGGTAGGAGTTGGGGATTTGATATGATGGGTTGAATGATGGACGAATCAATCCCCGCCATCTCACGAATGGGATTTGAACCCATATTTGCCCTATCGGGTTACTCTCCTGTTAGTCGATCGCGATCCCACCCTCCCTCCTTCTAGAATGATTGTTTAGCCATCATCATCCTTAAAATAGTCCATAATTTGGCTAGTTCGGCCCTCGGTATCGTGGATATGTTTACTCTTCGACTCTTCTCTCCTATCCCTCAATTCGGGGTTTGGGAAGTGCCTTTGCTCCCTTTCCCAATCGTTCGTCTTGACAGTTAACACATTGACGAGGCTTTCACCCGAATTTAAGAGGTCTTCTCGGTTGGCTGAAATGTATTCCAGAACTTCATTTATACAAATGAGTTTCTGCGTGGAAGCTGTTTCTAGCCGAAGATCCTGTTCAACAAGGCGCTTCATAACGTCACAGCGAACCCTTCTATGACCACGTAGAACTAGTTGGATCTTTTTTTTTAGCTCTTCCATAGTCGGTGCTTCCGGTTCCCTGACCCCGGCGGGTTGACCAGGAGCCTCCCCTTCGCATCCTGCCTCATTCTTGTTTGGCCCTTGGTCTACGCTCGTAGCTTCCGAGCCATGATCATGTTTTCTTAATTCTTCACTTACTCCCTCGAAAAAAGAAGAAGTTGGAGAATTTTTGGGGCCTGTCGGCGGGCCCGATCTCCAGTCCAAATCCTCGTTGGATCTTAGGTTTTCGGGCTCGCCGCCTTGGCTATTTTCCGGACCCTGACCTACTGATTCAGGTGACCCTTTGAGGTACTTTAGCCAACTACCCGAACCACTGTTCCCCGAATCTGACCCAGTGGGCATCATCCGAGAACCCCCTATTTCGAATGTTTCCTCGGTAATGAGGACCTTTGCCAAAAACCCTATGGAAAGGGCAAGTCCCCCCGCTAGGCCCAACAACTTAAATAAAGTACAGACGAGGGCTCGACTCCCCAGAGAGATGAGCGCCTTTGAAATGAGGCTATAGAACACCTCTTTCATACCTATATAAAGAAAGAAAGAGAAGGTAATAGCGAGGGTCAACAATAGTAGAAACGCAGACAAGAAGTGAAAGTGATTATATTTAGCATGCTGATATTCTGGGTGTATGAAATGAAAAGAAAGACCGAGTGAGATCAAAGAAACTAGCAGACTGATCACTAAATAGATAGAAAGAGGTGCAAATTCTAACATTACCACAACCCACTTGGTTCTATCGCTCCTTGCTCGCGGAGCGGCATACCGGAAAACAAAGAAAAATGATCTGGGCCTGGTCGACCCAATCATTCTATTTCGACACATTGGGGCTATGGGACTCGAACCCATTTCCGTCTCGCCCACTCGTCTATCGCGAATTAGCCTTTCGATTAGATAAGAATGGTCGACCTTTGTTTACAGAGCGCGCATGTGTTAAGTAGTGGAAGTAGCATGATGGGAGCTTCTTTGCGCTTAGGGCACCACCTATAAGCTTCAACCTTCTCTATCTAAGTAAGAGGAGAGAGCACGTAAGACTTTCTAGGCTACGATCTTCCTTCTCTTATGATATTCTATTTCTAGTTAAGATCACCTTTCATACCCTTAGTGGAAAGCAGCAGGTAATTGATTAGTCACGCGCATCCACCCTCGGTCTTTGATGAAAAAAGAATATTTCTGGAACTCGGCATGATCCTTTGGAATTTTTCCCGTCCGGATTGACTTAGGAGGTTGATTCAGAACTACGAATGGGATTCGTTCAAGGCAGCCGCATGGACATTGAGGGCATTCTTCCACTAATAGCAATGAGTTAAATAAGCTTATGGAATCGGCATTTATGTGTCATTGGGAAGGTACCTGAGGTTAGCCAAATCACTAGCTTCTTGGATAAGTATCTCTTTACTACCTGATCCAGGAACTCTCCCTTAGGGTGCATTCCTGGTGAGTAAGCCGAGTCCTTCTTGCTTGAAAGGAATAATTCCTTTGTGACTGAAAACTATTAATAAGTCCAATTAGGCCTGAGCCCTTGTGGTAAATTACCCAGCCCACTTCCACCAGTTCTTACTTCCTAAGGAAGTGTAAGCCATACTTTCTTGGCGTTGTCAGCCACGCTTTGTTTGAGATCCGTTGCATGTGAACTTCTTAGTAAACGGGCTTTCATTCGCTTGCGACCAAAGACTTGCCTTATCCCTATCCCTTGTTTGCTGGATTTCCTTTCAAAACTACTGCTTGTCCTGTTAGTCCGTTAGATCGCATGGACAGAATGAATGGAATGGCATTGGCTTATGGGGTACTCCCTCTGGATGGATTAAGAGAACTGGCCTCGTCCCACAGCAAAGGAAGAAAGAGGCTTGCTCACAGAAAATATCCCAGCTGGCTGGGAAAAAGAAGAGAAGGCAGAAGATATGAAAGGAGCTATAAGTGCAAGAGAACTCCCCAGAGATGGACTTACGGGGCTAACCCTTCACAGCAAAAAGAGGGACCCCAATCCCATAAGAACAGGCTCAGAAGAGTGGTTCCAGGAAAAGAAAATCCAATCAAATCGTATATCACTTGATACCCTTACTCGCATTGGTCATATATATATATAAAGTCTCACCCGGGAATGGTACGAAGACTGCCTGAAAAGGCGAAGGAATGGAACTAGATGGCTTGAAATACTCCTTGCTCTCCTGAACTACGTCCATCCTCAGGCTATAGTACGAGTACGCTCTCGGTAGACTGAACACCAACTGAATTTCGACTCAATTTTAATCATTCACATTCATCTAGGCCCTTGGCCTTCCATCTGACTTCCCTAATGCAAAAAGCTGTAATGATTGATTGCTAGCAGTAAGAATACAGTTAGCTCCTTTCTTCCCAGACCTGGGGCGAAAGAAAGCAAAGAAACTAAGCTTATTTCAGATCCCAATAAGCGGGTAACTAAGTTCTACTCGTCAAGTAAGGCCTTACTTTTTTAGCGAAGATCAGAACCGATTCAATGTCCAAGCGGGCCCAATGAGAAGAGACCCACCCTACTCTCTCTCCTCATGTATTGTATGATGTGATACATATTTACTACATGACGGGGGCCCTTCCGTTCAGAGGTAGCGAGGGAAATATAATTATTCCCTAAAATTCCACGTATTCATTTTACGGTGAAGGCGGGTGGCACAGCTTGCTTGCTGCTTTTTTGTAGTTCAATTTGATCCAGGAATTTTAGGGAATATTCGCGATTCACCTGTCGGCCCCCGAAGAATTTATCCCGAATGAGTGGGGAAAAGTCCCATTCGTCTTCGGGATAAAGAGCTTTGAGTTCGGCTATTATCCGATTTTTTTTGCAAAAATGGGATATAGCTAGCTCCATCAAAAGGCTTCTTTGCTGTATCGGGAATGCCTTTATTCTTCCGATGACTTGACACTGGTGCAGTCTCAGTTCCCGCTCTTCCAGCTCTAGTTTAGTTTTTTCTTAAATAAAGCGGTGGTAGCGCGTCGAGATTTCATAACCGCAGTGAGAGTAGCCGTATTAGGGGTAATACCCTAAGTAAGGATACCAGTCTCCGGAAGATAGCCAGACTCGGTTGTGAGGAGCAGCTGGTGGAGTAAGCACTTTTCTTGTTATACTTGTTACAGTATCCTTTGTTAACGTAGACGCTGTTGGGACTGATTCCTTGACTGTTGTTTTCAAATACGCGGACAAATGCTATTGAATTTGAATCCGCTGTGAAGTATTAAGCTGTGTCAATGGGAGACCGATAATATGAGTATGCCTCTATAAATGGCGATTGCGTGGAAATCTCCGAAAAGAAAAGGTCAGATCAATAGGTAAGCACGTGCATTAGATCGGTCAATAGCCCTTTCTTTCTGCTTTCACTTTCACCCTAGGGAAAAAGGAAAGCTTCAAGCCAAAGATGCTACTGCTGCTAACAGATAGGAGATAAATAAGTACTGATACTGTAGCGTAGGCTTATACCGGTTAATTTAACACAAACCGAATCTAACTTAATTGTAAAGCTGTCTCGGCTGGGTCAAGTTAACGCGCAGTCGCTCGATGGGTCAGGTCAAGTATAGGCAAGTATAGGATAAACAAACTATGCTTTTGGGTATCTGCGTGCTCCTAATATTAAAATACGTAGCTACATAGTAGCAAAACTTTTTTCATGATGTGACTCCACCTTTTCTTAAATTAAAGAAAAAGAAAGAGGGGGCCGGTGTTCCTTGTACCCGGGTATCCAGCTAAAGTCTCCAGTCGGTTCTTCTGGTCCGTCCGCTACTGGGATCACTGAATGAATTGGGAATGACCAGTTAACCCTACTTACGTCATCAAAACTTCGTAGTAAGCGCCTACCACAAAGAGTTTGAATTGGGTGTGCTAATCGATTTTACTTTTCAAGGCTGAATCTTAATCTTAAAATCCCATCCCAAGTCGCTTGCTTATTTGTCGATATAATCCGTCGGAACATGCGTATTGTAAGTCGGGTGAGCACTTGTGGTTCTACTTTAAGGCCAAAAACAAATCTAGAATATAATATGATCAATGGCACCTGCTCGTGCATACTTGGTTTCTGTGCTTGCTGGCTATCGCTCTAGGGCTTTTCACTTCACTAAAGCAAGGGGCTACTGGGGTTGGTTTGGCCTCTCAAGCCTGACCTGAGGAAAGCGAGTAGTCAGATCATATTACGAAATTTTTCAGCGGTGATTTCGGGTCGTCTTCGCGAGCCTAGAAGTTTAAGAGAAAAAGGCTATTTTCCGATTCTTTACTTACTGGGAAGAAGAGGAGCATGATGATTCGAAAGACTTAGATACCCAGCCCAGGTTTGGAAAAATCCAATTGAATCGACTGAGATAAAGAAATCCTGAGTCAATGGATCGATAGAGACTCCCCAACACCTTCCTGTTAGGTAGCGACAGGCCTGATATTCATATGCTATATAAGTATAGTAGGACTAATAAGGACGATAGTTCACAGACCACGATCGACAAGAAGGGGAAGGAGTGGTTCGAATTCACATCGTGGTGATCGAAGAGAAGGAAAGAAAGTAGGAATAATGAAAAGAGAAGCATTGGGGCATGAGGGAACGGACTACAGGGCCTCTACAAGTGAAGTGATGTCCCTCCTGCATAAGCACACCTCCTATTAATTCAAAGTCGGAAGCATCCGTGTGAACTTATAGCACCTAAGTATGGCAAGACTAGAACAGGCTCCTATGTCACAGCTACCTGAAAGGATGCCAAGTCGTCTTAAGCATGATTATGTATATGCGGGCTTAGAAGCAAGCTCGAATAAGCTCAAATGGATACCAGAGAAGGAAGAATAAAACATGCATCGAGCAGAGAAGAGGTCGAAAGCGCATTCATGGATGGATCGAATACTAGTTCGCCTTATCCGCGGTTAGATAATCCTCTGTCGGTGTCAAGGTAAAGGCTGGTTGGATAGGAGAAAGGATCGAATGAATAGCCTCACCCACGAGACGAGAATTTTCCTCCTTAAGAAAAGCTAGCCATACCTACTTCGAAATGTTTTTCGACTCTCCCACCTGGTTCTACTTCTTGTTTCCCTTTGGGGATGGATCAACGCTGTAATCTATGATCCTTAGGGATAGAATAGACTCTTCTTTGTTCCTAAGCCACGTTCAAGACCCAATCCCTTATGTATCGGGAGTAGTGGTTAGGAATCTATACCCATCCTCACCACGGAATCCTAAGGTCCTAAGAAGTTTAGACGTATCGTGCCAGTTCTGAAAGGCTTTAAGCCCCCGGTTGGGTTAGTTGGACAGCTCAATACCTCCCAAATGAGAAGATCTAGGCCATAGTCAGCGTTCCAAGTCATCGATGGCAGAAAAACTATGCAACCAGGACAAAGACAGGGAATAGACCTGATAGGTAAGACTAGGATCCCAATGGTCAGGAATCTACTAGGCCAAGAAAGGGGTTTTGGTACAGTTTGACCAGTCCCATCAAGGGAGAAGCAAAGAGTATATTATAATAAATGCAAGTATAAGACCTAGAGGGAAGAGAACCAAAAGGGAGATGACAGAGAACTCATAGGGAAGTCCCGATAAGGTTGCCAAAAATGAGAGAATCCAAAAAGACCCTCAGGGTACGAGCCAAAGGAGAGAGCGAGGGCCTCAACTCAAGGCCGGTCGACCTTCGGTCTCAAGGCGCAAAGCGCCGGTCGGTTAAAAGGAAAGGAAAAAGCAATAGCTCGCCCGGGAGCCTGTCTTTTGGAAGGACGTGCTTGGGAACTAGAAGCCAGTGCCCATTGCATCCTACTGGAAATTCCCATTCATTCCTCGGTCTCACTTTCTGTTCCTGCGCCTGCCCTCTCTTCCCGCGAGTCCGTCTTCCAGCCTATATTGGACCAGGTCAAGCCCAAAAGTGAGCCGGCCCTTCTACCGCCCTTTCGAAAGGGGAGTCTTTTATTCCCTAATTCCAAATGACAACGATTCCTCATCCCTTCGATCTTACCAATACTCTTTGAAACCTCCTTTCTTGTATACAACCTCTGGTCTTGCCAATGAGCTTGTAAACCGAGTCTCAGTGCTATCACTTGGATATTTAACGAATCGACTCTCTTTAAACAGATTAAGTACTTGCTTCCGGGGAACAAGACCCTACTTTGTCCTAAGGCTCTTCCATCTATCTATCATCTTTGGAGCGAAGTCAGCTCTTCCCAATATAGCTTACGGTAGGTCTGACTAATCAGTAATAGAATCTAAAAAACGAAATTCCCCATTCTGACATTCCAACATGTGACTCGCTGCCCGAAAAGTTCTTGTTTTTCTGCTAGCAGGGGTGGGTAAGAAACATAGTACAGGAAGACTAATTGAGAATGGGCCCATGGACCAAAATCTCGATCCAGCCCAGAGTCAGGGAGGGGGGAAAACCAATCTAAGGAAGCTGAAAAAGAAGATGACGTGTAAGCCCTCACGCAGGGTAAAATCACTGGCTTGCTAAGAGAACTCCCTTCACGTACAACGATAACGAGACTTTAGGGTCGAAAGAAGGTGACTGGTCTTTTCTTTCTATACTCAAAAGAGAGTGTTTACAAAGGCGATAAGACGAGGCGGAACGGAATTAGGCCCTTCTTTAAAGGAATATACTAAGCATCAAGTAGGGTCTTGCCTAGGTTTATAAGAGCGATTAAGGACGAAGTTTAAGAGAGGTGACGGGCTCGATCCACGGGGCAGAACAGGTTACATGCGAGCAGCTCTCTCAGAGGGACTTTTCCTCGTTTATGGATCTTAATCTTAGAAACCTAGGACTGCGGGTGTGCCCTAAACTTTCCTTCTTTCTAAAGATGATTAGGATCCGTGTGGTTCTCCTTGACTTTGGATCCATGCTTCTCTGCTAGAGGATAGGTTTTCCAATGAAACAGGCTTGCTAGACCTAGAAGGGCAGGATTCCCTACTGTCATGGGCGTTCTGCACTGCTCGTTGAAAGATGGAAGGCCCCTCCTTAACCTCTCTACCTCACTCTCGTCCCTAAACCCAGGGAAGAGCACTAGACCCACCCGCAACACCGGCAGGGAAGAAGGGCTCGTTCACTCTTTTGTACGAAGGACAGCTAAGCTAGGCCTACACCTCGTTCCGGATCCTCTAGCCATTCAACCCCAGCAACCCCAGCCAAGTTCCGCAGTCCCGAGTCATGCTGGCTCAACGGTCGTGGGTCCACAACCTTCCTATCAATAGATCCTTTGAGATCCTTTGGTCCTTGTTTCCTTAGAATGGGGCCTCTTCCAACCTGTTCTTGGAATCATCCTACTTCCACTATACCTTTCAAGGAGTGATCCGTCCTCCTAGTTTGAATTCTTGGTTCTGTTTTGGGATCTCCCGGACTTCCTCTTTCTCATGCCCCTATTAGATTAGAGAATTTCTATGTTCCGTAATCTGTAAATGAAGATGAAGTGGCTTACGCGTCTACTTATTCTCTCTACATGAATAGCTTTCAC
>CANTUV010000127.1:0-20000 GCA_947685225.1 Garcia nutans | reverse complement strand
GAAGCAATTCTCATTTTTTTTTATTTCTATTTCTATAAGGTTGAATAAAATAAAAAATTCGATTGATAATTTGATATAATTGCCATGCTTAGTGTGTGACTCGTTGGTTTTTTAGAGTCAGGATTAAAAAAAAAGGGCTGACCCGTACTATAGAACTAATAAATATAAGTATACAACTAATAACCAACCCATCGCTTTGCATTATCTGGATCAAAAGAAAGAGTCAAGATATGATATATTGGTCATATCATTGTAGCAATTGAAATCCTTTTTGCACAAACAAAATTGCACAAACAAAAGAAAAACTAATCGAATTATGAGTTGTAAATCAAAATAGAAAATTATGCGGATAAGTGGAAGGATGAAAGAAAAAGAGAAAAAGAATATCAATGATATATAATTCCAATATGTAAGGTCTATGAATCATCACATAAAAGATAATGTAGTAAAGCATCAATACCAATTGATCTATAATTAAACTAATCTGTTCATAAAACAAAAAATCAAGAGCCTCGAGCCAATAAAGACTGAGAAGATTGACTCAAGAACAAATTTCATTACAAATTTAATTTTTCATTAAAGGCTCCATTGTAAAATTAAGACCTAACCATTAATGGAGAAGCGATGGGAACGACGGAACCTGTAAGTACATAAGATTTTATTGAAAACAAATCTTAATGATTTATTGGGGGGATAGCGAAATGAACCGGAAGACAATCCATTTAGTCTGCATTTAGTCTGAGAGATCATATCATGGATTACCTCTACAAATGAAATAAATATTGAAAGAGTAAATATTCGCCCGCGAAATTTTTTCTATTATTGGATTTCTAAATTTTAGCGATCTGATATCATATATCATAATTATAATAAAAAAAAAATACAAAAAATTCCATGATTTAGTATATATATTATTTTATTCTATTTTATTCTATATTTTATTCTATTTTATTCTATATATTAATATTATTTTATTCAACAAATTCAACAAACGCATGGAATTTTTTTTAATCATTTCATTCGCGAGGAGCTGGATGAGAAGAAACTCTCATGTCCGGTTCTGTAGTAGAGATGGAATTTCCCATCAACTATAACCCAAAAAGAACCCGATTCCGTAAACAACATAGAGGACGAATGAAAGGAATAGCTTTTCGAGGTAATCGTATTTGTTTCGGCAGATATGCTCTTCAGGCACTTGAACCCGCTTGGGTTACATCTAGACAAATAGAAGCGGGGCGCCGAGCAATGACACGAAATGCACGCCGCGGTGGAAAAATATGGGTACGTGTATTTCCCGACAAACCAGTTACTTTAAGACCTACAGAAACACGTATGGGTTCGGGGAAAGGATCTCCCGAATATTGGGTAGCTGTCATTAAACCAGGTAGAATACTTTATGAAATGGGCGGAGTATCTGAAAATATAGCGAGAAAAGCTATTGAAATAGCAGCATCCAAAATGCCTATACGAACTCAATTCATTATTTCGGGATAGAAATATAGAGCCAAAGGAAAAAAAGACCTTTTGGATACAAAAAAAAATCGCAAGTTTCTTTTTTTGTTTTGGACAAACAATATATCTTTTTTTCCTTTGCTTTGCATTAAAATAACAGATAAAAAAAAAAATGATATGATCCAATCTCAGACCCATTTGAATGTAGCAGATAACAGCGGAGCCCGAGAATTGATGTGTATTCGAATCATAGGAACTAGTAATCGACGATATGCTCATATTGGTGACGTTATTGTTGCTGTGATCAAAGAAGCAGCACCAAATTCACCTATAGAAAGATCAGAAGTAATCAGGGCTGTAATTGTACGTACTTGTAAAGAACTCAAACGTGATAACGGTATAATAATACGATATGATGACAATGCTGCAGTTGTCATTGATCAAGAAGGAAATCCAAAAGGAACTCGAATTTTTGGTGCAATCGCCCGGGAATTGAGACAGTTAAATTTTACTAAAATCGTTTCATTAGCACCTGAAGTATTATAAGATAAAAAATTATAAGATATAAGAATATAAGATATAACATTTAAGTTAAGATAAGTAAGTTAAGATAAGACCATGAGAAATTTATACTATGTTTATCCATTTATTTTATTCTATTTTATTCTATTTTATATATTCTATTATTATTTTATATATTCTATTATTATATATTCTATTATTATGTATTCTATTCTATTTATAGATTTATAGATTCTATTATTATATATTCTATTTATAGATTATTTATTTTATTATAGCTTATATTTTATTATTTTATATCTTATATTTTATTATTTTCTTATTATTTATATTATTATTATATTATTATGATATTATATTATTATTATGATATTATTATATTATTATGATATTATTATTATATTATTATGACTATATATTTATAATTATAAGTTATAATATTATTATTTTATAATATTATTATTTTATAGTATTTTATAGTATTTGAATAAGAATAATTAATAAATTGAATAAAAATAAAAATGTGAATAAATTGAATAAAAATGAAATTAAAATGAATTAGTAAATTGTGTTTCATGCATATACCTTTAACGAATATACCTTTAATAAATTTATATTTATATTTAATGAATATTTATATTTAATAAATTTAAATATTTAATAAATTTAATAAATTGAATATAAATTTAATAAAATTTGAATATAAATTTAATAAAATAAAAAAGAATTAATTAATTCATAAAAAAAAAAAAAGAGTATGTTGATTATATCAAAACTAGAGATCAATAATAATTTTAGTTTATCATGGGTAGGGATCCTATTGCTGACATAATAACCTCTATACGAAATGCTGACATGAATAGAAAAGGAACCGTTCGAATAGCATCTACTAATATCACCGAAAACATTATTAAAATACTTTTACGAGAAGGTTTTTTTGAAAATGTTAGAAAACATCAAGAAAGCAACAAAAAATTTTTGGTTTTAACCCTACAACATAGAAGGAAGAGGAAAGTAGCATATAGAACTAGTCTAAATTTAAAACGGATCAGTCGACCGGGTCTACGAATCTATTCTAACTATCAAAAAATTCCTAGAATTTTGGGCGGGATGGGCATTGGAATTCTTTCCACTTCTCGGGGTATAATGACAGACCGAGACGCTCGACTAGAAAGAATCGGTGGAGAAATCTTGTGTTATATATGGTAATCTTTCTGATATCTGAATTGTATCCAGACTTCCTTTTTGTGAAAAAAAAAAGAGAAAGAACAGGTTTCTAATATCATTCCCATTCCTCTTACATTAGTTAATACTTCAAGGGGATTTTAGAAAGAACAAAAATGGATTCGGGAAAGTTTAATTGCTGAATCCCTTTTTCAATATTATTTCCAAGTTCATTTAGCTAATGAAGATCTGCTTTTAGGTTATGTTTCAGAAAAGATCCAGCGTAGTATATGTATACTCCGTGCCAAAATGGAAGTAAATATTTATAATTTAATTCACGACCAGAGGGGCGTCTATTTTATAGATATAGACTCCGTAACAAGAATTTGAACGATTAGGCAGCTTTTTTTTTTTTTCAACTTTCAAATTCCTTTCAAGATACAATTCAATATTTCAAAATTTAAAGAAACTTATTTTATTCAAACTTCAAAAAAGTATGTATATTCAAGGATGGCAGGCAAATATGAAAATAAGAGCTTCTGTTCGTAAAATTTGTGAAAAATGTCGACTGATACGTAGACGGGGACGAATTATAGTAATTTGCTTCAACCCGAGACATAAACAAAGACAAGGATAATCTTTGTAAGTGGAACTGCTCTAAAGAAAGGATCCGAAGTACAAATAAAAAGAAATAAAAAGAAAGGATCTGTTTTGACATGAAATGGATATATCCATAGACCTCTGACTTATATTTATGAGATGATAAAATATGACAAAACCTTTACCAAAAATGGGTTCACGCATGAATGGACGTATTGGCTCACGCAAGAATGCACGTAAAATACCAAAAGGAGTTATTCATGTTCAAGCAAGTTTCAACAATACTATTGTGACCGTTACAGATGTACGGGGTCGAGTGATTTCTTGGTCCTCTGCCGGCACTTGTGGATTCAGGGGCACAAGAAGAGGAACGCCATTTGCTGCTCAAACTGCAGCGGGCAATGCTATTCGGACAGTAGTGGATCAAGGTATGCAACGAGCAGAAGTCATGATAAAGGGCCCTGGTCTTGGACGAGATGCGGCATTAAGAGCTATTCGCAGAAGTGGTATATTATTAAGTTTCGTCCGGGATGTAACCCCTATGCCACATAATGGCTGCAGGCCCCCTAAAAAAAGGCGTGTGTAAAAATAAATAATAAAAATATTGAAGAGATTTCAAGAGAAATAAATAATTCAATGATTTCACAATATTATTATGGTTCGAGAGAAAGTAACAATATCGACTCGGACACTGCAGTGGAAATGTGTTGAATCAAGAACCGACAATAAACGTCTTTATTATGGACGCTTTATTCTATCTCCACTTATGAAAGGCCAAGCCGACACAATGGGCATTGCGATGCGAAGAGCTTTGCTTGGAGAAATAGAAGGAACATGTATTACACGCGCAAAATCTGAGAAAATACCACACGAATTTTCTACTATAGCAGGTATTCAAGAATCAATACATGAAATTTTAATGAATTTGAAAGATATTGTATTGAGAAGCAATTTGTATGGAACTTGCGACGCGTCTATTTGTGTCAAGGGTCCTGGATATGTAACTGCCCAAGACATCATCTTACCGCCTTTTGTGGAAATCATTGATAATACACAGCATATCGCTAGCCTAACAGAACCGATTGATTTTTGTATTGGATTACAAATCGAGAGGAATCGCGGCTATCGTATAAAACCGACAAATAACTTTCAAAACGGAAGTTATCCTATAGATGCTGTATTCATGCCTGTTCGAAATGTGAATCATAGTGTTCATTCTTATGGAAATGGGAATGAAAAACAAGAGATACTTTTTCTCGAAATATGGACAAATGGAAGTTTAACTCCTAAAGAAGCACTTCATGAAGCCTCCCGTAATTTGATTGATTTATTTATTCCCTTTCTACATGCAGAAGAAGAAAACTTACATTTAGAAAAAAATCAACACAAGATTACTTTACCCCTTTTTATTTTTCATGATAGATTGACTAAATTAAGAAAAAATAAAAAAGAAATAGCATTAAAATACATTTTTATTGACCAATCAGAATTGACTCCTAAGATCTATAATTGCCTCAAAAGGTCCAATATACATACATTATCAGACCTTTTGAATAAGAGTCAAGAAGATCTTATGAAAATGGAACATTTTCGCATAGACGATGTAAAACATATATTGGGTATTCTAGAAATAGAGAAACATTTCGCAATTGATTTACCAAAGAAAAAATATAAATCCATTGGATTTCTATTCATTTTCATCTTTGTTTCTAAAGATGAAAGTGAATTTTGAATCTTTAGCACAATCCATATATTTGCGAAATAGATCAAAATTTGAATAGATGTTATCTAGGGAGAATTCACTTTGAAGCGACTATTCCCTAGATATACACGTCATGATATTTTATTTTACAATTGAATCAAATTGAATGGAAACTGAAAAAGACCTAAAGTTAGGGATTTATCAATAGGTAATGTTGCTCCAATACCTAACCAAAGGGCTACTGCAGTACCAATCAAAAACACGGTTGTCGCAACTGGACGACGAAATGGATTTTGGAATTTATTAACATTCTCCAAAAAGGGCACTGTTAATAATCCTGCAGGTACTGAAACCATTAAAAGAACACCCAATAACTTATTGGGTACTGTACGAAGTATTTGAAATACGGGAAAGAAATACCACTCAGGCAATATTTCCAAAGGAGTTGCGAATGGATCCGCGGGTTCACCAATCATTGATGGTTCTAGAACCGCTAATCCTACATTACATGCAATAGTACCTAGAATTACTACTGGAAAAATATATAAAAGATCATTGGGCCATGCGGGTTCCCCGTAATAATTATGACCCATTCCCTTAGCCAATTTAGCTCTTAATACAGGATCATTTAAGTCAGGTTTTTTTGTTATTGGGATAGATGAATTCTTATAGATCCATCCTCCGAAGGAACCGGACATGATAATTTTTCATCATCCGGCTCGAGCAAGACTCAAACGAATCAAACGGATCCATATAATAAAATATTGTATGTCTAGATGTTATAAAATCTATATTATATTAGCCACGCCTACCCATATAGGAATGATTTTATGTAATAAAATATGTAATAAAAAATGGACTGGATTCCTTTTTACAGAGTTGCAATTATCCATTGCAAAGAATTCGTTCTTACAGGTATAAATGCTCAATACCCAAGTAAGCCTAAAAGATGATCATGATCAAGTGCTTTTTGGGTCGTCTCAGACCTTTTGATTGGCCTTTATCTCCAAAATCTCAAAAAAAATATCGAGACTTTTTACATACAAAGGATTTACTTGTTACTAATATAGTTTAGCCTCTGTCATTCTTTAGATCCCTTATTTCACTTCACTCCGATAATATCATAAATTGGGTCAATGCAGAGGAAATGACTGCATTTTCATACTATAAAAGTATTAAGTAATAGTATTAATTAAGTAAATTAAGTAATTAAATAAATGTTAAGTAAATGAAATAAATAAAATAAAACTAAGTATAAATAAGTAAAATAGCTAAAATAGAATATAGATTCTATCACATCACTTAATTCTACTGGGTTTTACGGAGCCTGTTCATGCACAACATGATTGGATCTGATCATAGAAAAGATTCTCTTCAAGCGAACCAGCCTATCCTCTGTATGGGCCCTACGCAGCGGTTGGAACAAAGACACATTTAGTTATTAATTCCAATGTGGCGGATAAAGGCATATATCTGCACGGCCAAATCAATAGTCCAAGTCACACACTCCCATAATCCATTTTTCTCTTAGTAAAATTCGCTTCAACTATTCATGTCAAATAAAACAATTTTTTGGAGTTGAAGGGAAATATCCAAATACATGTCTTATTCTTTTCAATAATCCATATTTGTAGCAATGAAATACTATTCTTCCTCCCCCAAGGGACCAATGGTTGATTACAAATATCTATAATCTATATTCTCTATAAAGGGCCTGAAATACCTTGCTTACGTATCATTGGAAAGTGCATTAACATAAATACAGCAGTAAGAAGAGGTAACACAAAAGTGTGTAAACTATAAAAACGAGTCAAAGTGGATTGTCCTACACTAGCACTTCCACGTAATAACTCTACCAAAGGTGACCCTATTACAGGAATAGCTTCCGGCACGCCTGTTACAATTTTGACTGCCCAATAACCAATTTGGTCCCAAGGTAAGGAATACCCAGTTACACCAAAAGATGCGGTCAATACAGCAAGAACCACGCCTGTAACCCAAGTCAATTCACGAGGTTTTTAAAGCCACCAGTGAGATATACACGAAATACGTGCAGGATCATCATTAAAACCATCATACTTGCCGACCATCGGTGAACTGATCGGATTAACCAACCAAAGTTAGCTTCAGTCATTATGTATTGAACAGAAGCAAAAGCCTCGGTAACGGTCGGACGGTAATAAAAAGTCATAGCAAACCCCGTAGCTACTTGTACTAAAAAACAAGTAAGCGTAATTCCTCCTAAACAATAAAATATGTTGACATGGGGAGGAACATATTTACTAGTTATATCATCTGCAATTGCCTGAATCTCGAGACGTTCTTCGAACCAATCATAAACTTTATTGAGATAGGTAAACCACAAAGACTCCCCCTCCGAGAACCGTATATGAGAATTTCATCTCGTACGGCTCAAACAGAACCACCCAAATACTAGTTGAAACGAATCTGTGTAATAGAAACTTCTTAATCCTATGATTCAACAGTTTTCTCTGAAGATGACGATACGAAAAAAGAAAAATCCGAAAACTCTTCGTTGGGGTTATAATGCCAAAATATCAAGTCGGCTCATTCATCTTTTGATGTTGATTATTATAGGCCTCTTGAATTTTCTATTTACCCATTTTTTTCCTTGATTTAGTATTTTTTTTTGTATGTAATGCAGTCTTATTGGTTTGTTGTTTTCTTTATTATTGATAGGAATTTTCTTGTTAAGATCCTATAAATTGATTGAAACCTCAGATTCATACTAGAACCACGATGATTTTTTTAATAAAACCTTCAAACTAAGCTTAAAGATTCCCTGAGTAAGAACCGTTGTATCATCACTTATTCAATGAATAAATATAATGAGTAAAAATCCAAAGAAAGGTTTGTCCTTTGATCAAACATAGATAAAGAGTTTGAAAGAAGAAAAATCTTTCAATTTATACCTTCTAACTCTTTGAAATTTTTTGGAGTCTGGTCACGAGATCTGAATATTAAGTATGAATCATAGTTCTAATACTTCGTAATCTATTTCATATTTTCCGTGCTCCAGATACTAGAAAAATACCTGACGAGTTAAAAAATCATCTTTATCAAGATGACAGACCCACTCTCTGTACTATCAATAGGATCCATTATAACAAGTCGCACACTCATATTCCAGAAATACAGAAAGAAAGAAATTTCACGATCGAACTACCAAAATCGAATAGAATAAAAAATCCGAGACCAAAACGCTTCATTTTGTATTGAAGAGCCGGGACTTACGGTTCTTGTAAATCTAATTCATTGAAATTCCATCTAGTAAAACGGAAGAATTATAAATCTCCAAAATAATAGATAGAAATACCGCAAATAGAGCCATTGCGACACCCATCAAAGGAGTGGTTCCCCATCCAGGAGCTACTTTACCATATTCCGAATTCAATGGTTTCAATAAATCCCCTACAACAGTTCGTCTTGGACCAGATATAGAACTACCCTCTACGCTTTGTGTAGCCATAAATCCTATTTATATTAATTGAGATCTGTTGACTTTGTATACCATTCCGTTGTAAATAAATGATCTTATCATAGATCCATTGTGGTCTTGAAATTATATAATAATGGAAACAGCAACCCTAGTCGCCATCTCTATATCTGGTTTACTTGTAAGTTTTACTGGGTATGCCTTATATACTGCTTTTGGGCAACCCTCTCAACAACTAAGAGATCCCATTCGAAGAACACGGGGACTAGTTGAAGTAAAGAGCCTCCCAAAATGAACATTAGGAGGTTCTTTACTTCAATTAAGATAACGAAAAATCATTTTACCTTTTTAGTTGGAACTTTAGGCGGTTCTCGAAAAAAGATAGCGAAAAAAATGATTCCTAAAGTTGAGACTAAAAGGAATGTATAAACCAATGCTTCCATAAATTCAATCGAGGTTTACAATTATAGCTTCCATATCTGTTTATTTGGGATCGTCTCCCGGATAAAGATTCAAAGAAAAGGCGGTGATTCAAATTAAGATGTATACGGTACCCTATGTCAAATTTCAAAAAGAAAATAAAGGCGAAAAGTAAGAGACCAAATGTTTTATCAAACTACTTGTCTTCTTGTAGTCGGATCTCCAAGTTTTTGGAATGCTCCAAATTCTACTTGAGCGTCTAAATCTGGATCAATACCAGCAAAAACATCTCTGAACAAAGTTCGAGCACCGTGCCAAATGTGTCCGAAGAAAAAGAGCAGAGCAAACGAAACATGTCCAAAAGTAAACCAACCCTTGGACTGCTACGAAAAACCCCATCGGATTTCAAAGTAGCACGATCTAATTCAAAAATTTCACCCAATTGAGCACGTCTAGCATATTTTTTCACAGTAGCAGGATCACTATAACTGACTCCATTTAGTTCGCCACCATAGAACTCAACAGTTACACCTACTTGTTCGACACTATACTTTGATTCTGCCCTTCGAAAAGGAACATCGGCTCTAACAATTCCATCTCCGTCTACCAAAACAACCGGAAATGTTTCAAAAAAAGTAGGCATACGACGTACAAAAAGTTCACGACCTTCGTTATCTCTAAAGATAGGATGTCCTAACCACCCAACGGCTATTCCATCCCCGTTGTCCATTGAGCCCGCTCTGAACAATCCACCTTTTGCCGGATTATTGCCGATGTAATCATAAAAAGCTAATTTTTCGGGAATTTTAGACCAAGCTTCGGATAAACTTTGATTTTCGGCTAGCCCAGCGCTAACTCTTCGATATATTTCTTGTTGGAAGTATCCTTGATCCCATTGATAACGAGTAGGCCCAAATAATTCAATCGGGTAGTTGCGGAACCATACCACATAGTTCCCGCAACAACAAAAGCTGCAAAAAAGACAGCAGCGATACTACTGGAAAGGACAGTTTCAATATTTCCCATACGTAATCCTTTGTATAAACGTTGGGGCGGACGGACACTAAGATGGAATAGGCCCGCTAATATGCCCAATGTCCCCGCTGCAATATGATGAGAGGCTATTCCTCCCGGAACAAAAGGATCAAACCTTCCACACCCCATGCTGGACTTACTGGTTGTATCTTTCCAGTTAGTCCATAAGGATCGGACACCCATATTCCAGGACCATACAATCCGGTTACATGAAAAGCACCAAACCCAAAGCAAGCCACCCCTGAAAGAAATAAATGAATTCCAAAGATCTTGGGCAAATCCAAAGAAGGTTTTCCTGTACGTTCATCGCAAAATATTTCTAGATCCCAATACACCCAATGCCAAATAGCTGCCAAGAAGCACAAACCAGAAAACACAATATGCGCCCCAGCCACGCCTTCATAACTCCAAATACCCGGATTCGTTATAGTTCCTCCTGTGATACTCCAGCCACCCCACGAATTGGTTATTCCTAAACGAGTCATGAAAGGTATAACGAACATACCTGTCTCCACATTGGATCGAGAACGGGGTCCGAGGGATCAAAAACTGCTAATTCATATAGAGCCATCGAACCGGCCCAACCGGCAACCAAGGCTGTATGCATTATATGGACAGACAGCAAACGACCGGGATCATTCAATACGACGGTATGAACACGATACCAAGGCAAACCCATGGAAATACCCCTTTATTAACGAAAAATAGACACTATGTAACTTTATTGCACTAAAAAAAAAACTATGTTATGGACCTCTCCTTTTAAGTGGATTATCTCGAAGAAAGAATTAATATTTTTTGTATTCTTTTTATTTTAGTAATAATGTAACAATTCCGTTTGTAGAAACAAAGAAAAGAGAAGCAGATCTATTCTATACCGGATAAGTACCAATACGCAATGGGGAGTTGACTCCATTTTCTATGAGCGAATGGATAGAGATTTGTTTATCATTCAAAAGACCTATTTGTAAGAATTTGACTCTATTCGTTTTGGCTTTCTTTATTTTCTTTTTTTTTTGTAAACTTATTGAATTCATGCATAAAATATTAAAAATATTATAAGAGTCAATATTAATTATAAAGATCAATATTATTAAGACTAAGACAAGAAATTCATCAATATTATTAAGACTAAGACAAGAAATTCATTGTTACGTTTTCACATCAAAGTGAAATAGAGTACTTAACTTTTTTCTTTCATTTAATGCCTATTGGTGTTCCAAAAGTCCCTTTTCGAAATCCTGGGGAAGACGATTCAATTTGGATTGACGTATAGTGCGACTTGTCAGATATATTGGGTCATACGGAATTCCCCCGTTCTCTCCCCCGATTGAGATATCCTCTGTTTCGCCAAGAAAGATTGATTAAATCATCAAAATTTTGGAGCGTGAAGTTCAATGAAGTCCAATTTGATCTATGCTTTTGAGGTACCCAGATTAGTATTATCAATTACAATAATTTATGGTTGACTTGTTTGGACCAAAAAATGAAGTATCCAGGCTCCGTTAGAAAACCCAATTGGTAATATATCTATTATGATTACTACTTGTATCATATTCTTTATATTTATAAAATATTTATAAATTAGGAAAATTTTTAAATTGCTAATCATATTCAATCGAATAATATTATGTCAAAATTTGGCAAAAGACAAAAGATGTGAAATTTATTAAATAAAATAAAAGAAGTTGTAACAAAAAGGCGCGGTATTGGGACATTTGCCCTATATGTGCAAATAAAAATCGGGCAGATCTTTACTCGGAGTAGAGCACAAACCTAAAAGAATTGAAGAAGCCCATTCGGGAACAAGAAAATTCCATCGTGATTTGAATCTCGATGAAAGAATACATCAATGAGAAGTTAGTTTGATAAGTTTAATGAATTTTTTATAGGTAAACACATAAAAACTCATCTTTCTTGAAAAATGGAGAAAAGCCCCTTTATTAGTATTAGAATAAATATTAGAATTAGAATAAAAAAAAAAGTTAAAAAATGCTCACTATCAAAAAAAGGAGGGCTGGAATCTATACATTGATTCTTTTTTATTTTCGCAATTTGTGTTGAACCGTATGCATCAAAAGGTGCATGTACGGTTTCTAGAGGATAGAATTTTATCCTAATCAACCGACTTTATCGAGAAAGGTTACTTTTTTTAGGTCAAGATGTTGATAGCGAAATCTCGAATCAACTTATTGGCCTTATGGTATATCTCAGTATGGAGAACGACACAAAAGATTTGTATTTGTTTATAAACTCTCCTGGAGGATGGGTAATACCCGGAATAGCTATTTATGATACTATGCAATTTGTGCGACCAGATGTACAAACAGTATGCATGGGATTAGCTGCTTCAATGGGATCTTTTATCCTGGTCGGAGGAAAAATTACCAAACGTTTAGCATTCCCTCATGCTTGGCGCCAATGGTTTTTTATTTGAAAAAGAAAACTATGCCTTCGCCATATGAAATATAAAAATTAAGTAATAATAGCATGGCATTTCGAATTCGATATAGATATAAGAATTTTTTTATTTCTTTTTTTTTTTTTTAATATTAGATTATGTATCGAAAGAGTAGTATGAGATATTAAGGGTATTTCTGATTTTATTCTATCAGGTGCCAATTTCAGCGTCACAAACTTTTTTGTTTTCGCACCGGGGGCTCTTAACACTATCTATGTTATGAAAGAGTACGAAAAAAAGATTATATTATTTTCTTTTTTTTTTCAAATAAAAAAAAAGAAACTTTGGATTGCTAAATCACTGATGAAATAAAGCAACGGGACCACCATAGTATTTTTTTTTTTTAACTCCTCCCAAGGAAAGGGTGGTTATTGGATCATTTACTGATTTAAGCCCGATAAACTCTATATTTTTCTTCGATGAAAGGTAAAAGTGAATTCTATTGTGGAGCCGTATGCAATGTACAAACAATGCCTGTACGGTTGTTCAATTCTATCTTTTTTTTTTTCTTATGTATTCTTTATCTCTTCTCGTCATCTTATTATTTATTATGCGAGATAGAATAACCATTTTTTTTTTCTTATATCATCAGGGTAATGATTCATCAACCTATTGCTGGTTTTTATGAGGCACAAATAGGAGAATTTGTCCTGGAAGCAGAAGAACTACTGAAACTGCGCGAAATCCTCACAAGGATTTATGCACAAAGAACGGGAAAACCCTTATGGGTTGTATCCGAAGACATGGAAAGAGATGTTTTTATGTCAGCAACAGAAGCCAAGCTCATGGAATTGTTGATCTTGTAGCAGTTGCCTAAGAAATAGCAGGAATTTCACGCAAATTGCGATTTGGGATTTTTTTCTTATATCGGAATTTCATTTCAATTTAATATTCTATTAATATTAGAATATTCTATTAATATTAGAATATTCTATTAATATATTAATATATTAATATAGAAAAAATTCATAATCATCCGGTTAGGATCGATCTAAACCAATCCATTATGCATACGATTCAACATGCCAACTATTAAACAGCTTATTAGAAACACAAGACAGCCAATAAGAAATGTCACTAAATCCCCTGCTCTTGGGGGATGTCCTCAACGCCGAGGAACATGTACTAGGGTGTATGTGCGACTTGTTCAGATCGTGAGCTTGGACAAAAGAAAAAATTTTCCACTATCTGTGATCAGTACGGAGGAATAAGATAGAATGGAAGAATCCCCTTCATTATCTAAATTATCTAAAAAAAAAAAAAGATCTATCATATTCGTCTATTGTGTATCAAATTTATGGTTTCATTGGTGCAAATTCAATCACTTCAATTTTCAATTTAAAACGAAACAAATTCCCCATTGGTAGCAAATGATTATCCATTAAGCGGGGAAATCTTATTTAAATTAAAAGAAAAGGCCAAAAATTATGCCCCTACTCTTGCAAGAACGGACTAACAGGGTCAACTAATTAGCTAATCCTCATAATTAAATACCGTTACTGTATAGATAGATCTAGATCTCCTTGTGAAAGACCTATTACTGGATGGATAATTCATAGGTAGAGCCAAAGAAAAGAGTGTGAACTGTACACGTTAACAATAGCATTGATTAAATAATTAAATGAAGGAGAGGGCTCCGGTGTATAGGGAAGACCTCACCGTTTAAGAAGTAACCATAGAAACGATGGAACCCACAATTTACTATTTATTTATCTATTTCTATTTCTTACTTTATTAGAATTAGAATTCTATTCTTACTTTATTAGAATTATATTATTTACTACTTTTTTTATTATATTTTTATATTTTTATTTTTTTAATACCTAGTATTAATACAGTTTTTTATTTTGAGGTGAAATGCCTCGAAAAAAGAAAAAAAAAATCGTGGGTGGGAAGGTTATAGTAGCAAAAGCCGTTGGAATTATTATTTTATACACTGGAAGAATCCGTTTTGGTATTATAGAAAAGGGAAAAGAATAACTGAAAGAAAGGAAATCAATTAGTTATTCATCAAAGTTTCGTTTATTCAATGACCAGAATTAGACGAGGATATATAGCTCGGAGGCGTAGAACAAAAATTCGTTTATTTGCATCAAGCTTTCGCGGGGCTCATTCAAGACTTACTCGAACTATTATTCAACAAAAAATAAGAGCTTTGGTTTCGGCCCATCGGGATAGAGATAGGCAAAAAATCCATTTTCGTCGTTTATGGATCACTCGGATAAATGCAGTAATTCGCGAAAACGGGGTATCCTATAGTTATAGTAAATTAATAAACAATCTGTACAAGAGCCAGTTGCTTCTTAATCGTAAAATACTTGCACAAATAGCTATATTAAATAAGAATTGTCTTTATATGATTTCCAATAACCTTCTAAAATAAGGAAATTGGAAGGAATCCCTGGAATGTTTTACATGGAATTTCCTGAAGAATGAATTCCGGGAAGGTAGAATAGAAATTAGTATGATAAAATATGATGATAATATGATCAAGTAGTCAAACTGAGCAAAAACATTCAATAAAAAAAAAATTTTCTTCCCAATTCGTTTTTTTCTTACAACACGACAATCCATTTTTAATTGTCGAATTTTTTGAACAAAACATCAATCTACGTTTGAATTCGGATTGGAATTTTGATTCAATTGAGGGGTAAGCCTATTTTTCTAAGATCAGTAGTTATAGTGACCAATTCGCTTTTTTTCAAATTGTTTTTCATTATTAAGAAAAGGTAACGAAGATAAAATACGAGCTTGTTTTATAGCAATAGTAATTAATCGTTGTTGTTTTAAACTCAATCTATTCACCCGTCTAGATAATATTTTTCCTTGTTCACTAATAAATCTACTAATTAAACTCATGTTTCTATAATCAATTCGATCCCCGATTGGATCGGGGGCAAACGCTTACGAAAAGATCGCTTGGGCTTAAGAAAAAGTCGTTTTGATTTTGATTTATCCATGGTTTGTTTATTCCTTATTTTGAAAATCCTATTTCCTTCAATTGGATCAAAAATGATTTAGAATTAAGAAATAGGATTTTGCTTGTTCATTTTATATTTATTCTATTTAAATATATAAATATTTAAATATATAAATTGAATATATAAATTAAATATATAAATATATATTAACTTAATATATATTAATATAACATCTTATATATTAATATGTTTCTATATGAATATGGCATTCATGTCATTTTTCATCCTCCTTGTAAAGTGAACACGCAAGCGATTGATTGCATCTATTTCTTTATCTCCCCGTGAATTGTATGTTTGTAACAATAGGGACAGAATTTTCTCAATTCCAATCGACTGGGCGTATTGTGTCGATTCTTTTGAGTAATATATCTGGAAATGTCTGTTGATTTCTTATTAACACTGTTTCGAACACAACCGGTACATTCTAAAATAACTCTTACTCGGACATCTTTACCCTTGGCCATGAACCTCCTTGGGTTTGTTTATTCACTCAACTCTTCTATTTTACGATCCGAAGTCAAGAAGAAAGGAACGAAAAAAATAGAAAAATAGAAGTTGCTAACTCGAAATCAGATTATGAAAGATTTCATTGCAACTAATATAGTAATAATAAGTAATACAAAGATTTTAAACTATATTTAGATTAGAAATTTAGAATAGAATCACAGTACTGTATTTCATTTAAGTATCTTGTATAATACTGTTGAACTAACCACATTTCCACTTCCCTTCTCTTAATTTAATTGAAGTTAATTTATTTTACTTGAAGCTGGGACCCCGAGTTCCTAGTTTTGCTGAGGTTGAATCCACTTTTTTCTTTTCTAACTTATTCTAATTAAATAAAAAAAGAAGAGGGGGTAGTAGTCACAGATATTTAATTGTATCTCTAATCTTCTTTTCTTCACCCCCCCCCCTGCGCGTTGATACCTAGAATTAAAAAAAAGGGAATGTCAACGCATCTGGGAAAAAACGATTGATCTCTATCAATAGACCTGCTAAAGACCCAAACCATAGAGTACTTATTACTGGTGCGACGGATAGATATGTTTTTAGATCTCGCATTTCAAATCCTCCTTCTTTATTTTTATTGTAATAAATAATGTTTATTTTATTGTAATACATAATGATAATACATATATAATCAGATATATATGTAGTTAAAGGCCACTTGCATTTGTTTTGTACGGGGAATCTCTAATTCAAATTTAAATGTAAACCAATTTTATAAATAAAATTTTCCTTTTCTTAAAAAATACGTCCTTTTTTTTCCCGAGCATTCACAAAATTTACGTAAATATTTATAAATATTTATATAATATCTGATATGTTTGATATGTTATATAATAGATGATATAAGATCAAAAAGAAAATATATATCAATATCAATGGAGAAAAGTATGTATGTGGAAAACAAAACGGGTATTCTGTACAATAACATTGTAAACTAATTGAAAGGGATGTAGCGCAGCTTGGTAGCGCGTTTGTTTTGGGTACAAAATGTCACGGGTTCAAATCCTGTCATCCCTACCTATTACTTCGTCTCTGAGCAATAACGAGGGATCAATTGAGATCAATTAAAATTGGACGTACCTAATCTATAATTTCTATAATTTCTATAATTTCTATCATATTCTATATGATAGTATAGGCATTCAAGATGTATTGGAGTTAAAAAAAGAATCTTTTTACTTACAGTCGCATTTTTTGTGATTGTGATAAGGAAGCGCTCTTAGTTCAGTTCGGTAGAACGTGGGTCTCCAAAACCCAATGTCGTAGGTTCAAATCCTACAGAGCGTGATTCTGTTCTTGTTTTGTTGGGTCAAAATTTATACGGAAAAAACGGGAAAAATAGAAGAGCAATCCGAATTTGACCTCCTGCGGTAACGAAAGGAGGAGGTCAAACAAAACAAGGTATTAATTAATTAAAGGTCTAATTGATCGCCCCGTCTGTATTGTAAATATGCGGTTACGAATAATCCGGCCAAAGTAATAGGAATTAGACCTAAGACAATTCCAAATAGAAGAACTTCAATCATTTCAATTTATTTGAAAAAGGGAAAAAGAGAGGTAATATCTATCCTTAAATATTAATCTATATCGCCCATAAATCTCAATAACGAAAAATTGGAAATTAACACAGTAAAGAACTCGAGAATAGACGGAATACTGTAGAAAATTTTCTTTTTATTTTTAGAAATTAAATTGGCCATTCAATTAATTTCAAATAAGTCGTATCTTGCTCAGACCAATAAAAAGAACTGAGGTTATAGTTAAAGCTGCTAGTAGAAAACCGAAATAACTAGTTATAGTAAGCATGAAGGAGCTAAATAAAATTTTTTATACATATGCTTGTAAAGCAAAAGCACGTTCCTAAGTTCAATTTTTTGAAATATCGGAGGATAAACAAAAATACCAAATAAAAGAATAAGTTCAATTGAGAATTTTTTATTTATTTTTAGGTTTATCAATCATTATCATTATAGATTATAAACGGCACTAATAAAATAGAATGATATAGGTAAAAAAAAATCCACTTTTCATCTATGGTATCTACTTATATTCTATTCCCGGGATTCCAAATCAAGAGATCCGTTAGACAACTCTTGAGAAATAAAATAGAAAACTAATATTACAACAATTAAATATTAAAAAAATAAAAATATTAATAATAAGTAATAAAAACTGTGTTGTATAACTTCATTCAAAAAAACTTTCTTTGAATCAATACAAAAATCACTAAAAAAAAAAAAATTTTCTATTTTGATAGTTTCTTTTAGTTTATTTATTTAGTATTTATTTACTTGTATATTTGTATCAAGTTTTTAGCGTTTTTTAGATTTTAGAATGAAAAATGATCCTCTATTTTTCTTTCTAATACCCTTTACTTTATTACTTTTTTCTTTCTATTTTCATTTTCAATTTTATTTTAATTTAACTTATTAATTAACTTATTAGATTTATTAGTTGATTCATTCACATAATATCTTGAATAAGAAGAAAAAAAAAGAAAGAGATTATCTAGGACTTCATTTCGATACTGATTGAAGTTGCGTTGCTGCGTCAGAAGAAGGATAGCTATACTGATTCGGTATACTTTAAAGAAACCCTTGGTACAATATTGACGATCTCACAAAGATGAAATTTCAGTGAAATTTCATTTACTGATCTCATCTTTTACAGAATCGATCCTTTTTGATTGTACAAGAATATGTGGAGCTCAGTATGTCTGGAAGCACAGGAGAACGTTCTTTTGCTGATATTATTACCAGTATTCGATATTGGGTCATTCATAGCATTACTATACCTTCCCTATTCATTGCAGGTTGGTTATTCGTCAGCACGGGTTTAGCTTACGATGTATTTGGAAGCCCTCGTCCAAATGAATATTTTACAGAGGGCCGACAAGGAATTCCATTAATAACTGGCCGTTTTGATCCTTTGGAACAACTCGATGAATTTAGTAAATCTTTTAGGAGGCCCAATGACCATAGATCGAACCTATCCAATTTTTACAGTACGATGGTTGGCTGTTCACGGACTAGCTGTACCTACCGTTTCTTTTTTGGGGGTCAATATCAGCAATGCAGTTCATCCAACGATAAATCTAATTCCAATTAATTATAGAACTATGACACAATCAAACCCGAACGAACAAAATGTTGAATTGAATCGTACCAGTCTCTACTGGGGGTTATTACTCATTTTTGTACTTGCTGTTTTATTTTCTAATTATTTCTTCAATTAATAGAAGAAAAGAAAATAGTAGAATAATAAATAAGAATAGGAATTCTCTTATTCCGTCTTATCCCGTCGGAAGGATATCATCTCATAATTATCTATGACTGTTTATGTCTCTAGCATGACCACTTGATTAAATGTGGAGGAAGTGGGAGAAATGGCCGATACTACTGGAAGAATTCCTCTTTGGATAATAGGTACTGTAACTGGTATTCTTGTGATTGGTTTAATAGGCATTTTCTTTTATGGTTCATATTCCGGATTGGGCTCATCCCTGTAAGTAATGGGGTGAACTGGGTTGTAGACATGAAAGCGTAAGAACTCAACGGACCTCCTCTTTTCTCTGTCTGATTCTAGGGGTCCCGTTGGGTTCTTAATAATCATAATACTTTATTCGTATAAGTGACAAAATAGATTACCCTTTTTTGATATTTCAAATATTTCAAAAAATTCTATTTTTCTATACTA
>CANTUV010000126.1:0-48587 GCA_947685225.1 Garcia nutans | reverse complement strand
AGCAATAAATTATAATTAACGATACACTCAAAATACATATAACTTTACATTATAAGTGTTATATTATAAATTAGACTCATCAAATTAATTATAGGTATCATTTATAATTAATAATTATCATAATAAATAAAATAATATTAATTAATTTCAATAAAATATAAACTCACATCCTTATATATAAATATATGTATATATTTATATGCCAATGACATTATTTATATGTCAATATGTGTATATATTTATATTTATTTTCGGTATCTACAAAATTTATTTTTACCTCTTAATTATTTTTTTATTTCGTCTTATTAAAACTAACTTAGATAAATATAAATCTATAACGATTATAACGATTTATCTTAAAGACTTTCATATAAAATTAATAACTATATCAATGATTATTGAAATTATTTTTTAAATTAAAAAATAAAAATCTTAATTTATTATATTACACTTATAAAAAGATGGACACTTAATTGTTAAATTTCTTTTGAAAAATATTTAGAGATATTATCTATTATTCAATTCATAAAATTAAAAAATTTAAAAAATAATGATTTAGGTGAAAAATAGAAAAAAAAAAAAAGAAGCAAAATCACTGTTTATCCCTTTTTAAATTATAAAATAGATTTTTATTCTTTTAATTATTAATGTGAGACATTTATAAATTTTCTAAGTGATATTTTAATTTTAACTTAATAATAGTATAAAGTTATTCTTGAATCAAATTTCTTAAAGTGTTTTTTAGTTTTATTACAATTTTTTATAATAAAAAAATAAAAAATTTGAAAATAATATTACAGATTTGTAATTTAATATTAAAACGGATTTGGGTATATACAAATATTTTTTCAAAAAAGTAAATTTACTACGGAATTAGTTTAATCCTTAAAATACTAAATTTTCTTTTATTTCATTTCAATGAAATACATTATTATTAATAAATCAATATATAAATTTAAATATTCATAAAATGTATTTTTAATTATTTAGAAACATAATTTGAAAGTAATGATTTTAAAGATTAAAAAAAAATTATGATCAAAATATAAAATAATAAACTTAAGGAAAACTACACTAAGTAGTTTTTTTTTTTTTTTTGAGCTACACTAACTAGTTATTTCAAATTAAAAACTCCATTTCATATAACTTTTGTAGATATTTACGTTTATAGGTGTTACAATTGTCGAATATGAGCTACATAAATAGACCTTATAATTACAGGTGGAAATACTTTTTCTTTTCTTTTTTCTTTCTCTGTTGATATATAAACAGTGCGGCACTCGAGCTACAACTACTGAGCGTAATAGCTAAAATTAAAAAGTTATATATATATATATATATATATATATGTAACCTCTGCTATATATGATGAATATATATATGTATGTATGTATGTATGTATCCTCCACTATATATGATGAAAATTTGGATTTTTTTACTTTATCTATATCTAATAATTGTTTTATTTTTTGATTTATGATTTTTTATTACTATTTATTTTTATCATTTTTGATAATAATAAATCATGAATTTTTCAGAATATAAATCTCTTAAATTAATTTTATCTGAATCATAAATTTAAAATTTTTCTATGAAGAATGTATCTAATTATATTCGAAAAATATTTTATAAACCTCATAAGTTTTATGGAATCAATTACTATTTCTGAGTCATATGTCTTCTTTTAATTTTTTTTTTTGGTCAGCATGTCTTCTTTTAATATTTAAAGCTCTAAGTTGAATGCAATAAGAGATGATAATAGGATGATAACGGATTAAGTACTTTTTAAATATTCAATTCATTCTAATCTATTTACATAAAATATGGATAATTTTTACAAGAATGGAGCCAAGATAAAATATTATAAGAGCCAACTAGCCGAGATAAATAGTCATAATATTTTTCTTTAAAAAACTTATAAAAAAATTACTAATAATAATTGATAAATAATTAATAATGAATGATCATATTTTATAAAATAATAATAAATATAAATTTTATTTTAACAATTTTAAATAAATATAAATTAAAGTTTGACATCTATTATCAATAATTAAATTAAAATTAAAATTAAAATTTAAAAAATAATTAATCTTAAACCCTATAAAATTCTAGATAATAACATATCACTTTAGGTGATTGAGAAACTAAAAAAAATTTAAATAATTATAAAAATATAGAAAAAACTTTATTATAGTCATTCTGACACTAATATTAAATATTAAATAAAAAAAATTAAGTTGACAAAAAAAGTGAAGAAAATAAAAGAAAATTAAAAAATTGAAAAAAGACTAACATCTATAATGGAATGCGATCCTAAATCTCAGCAATGGTTGAGGAAAGTCCTTAATTTCTAATTTTGAGGATAGATAGTAGAGTGAAAAAATAATAAACTTATTCTACAAGTTTTTTTTTTCTTTTTTTAAAATAAAATTTTAATTTTAGGCTAATATATATTTAGTTTTGAGCCAAATAAATGTATTTGAATTAAGATTTCAGAGTTCAATCAAGTTTATATAGAAAGAGTTTATTAAATGAGAGGGACCCTTTTTAAAATTATATATATATATATAAGAGCACCATTAATGTAGCTCTGTCACTGATTTATAAATGGATTTAAATGAATATGAGTAGTATTTTTATTATTCATTTTGAGTTTATCTCAGGTTCGGATACTTATCTCTGGATACACGTTACGCGAATCTGACTCTATGCATTAATTATGATTTATTAAATTTTAACTATATATTTATTAAGTATGTTTTATTTTAATTATGAAATTGTGTAGGATGAAATTATTTTAATAAAATCGTGTTAGTATTAAATATTTATTTATAATTTTTAATTGGGATAATTGTAATTTTATAATTTAAATTTTATAATATTTTTAAATTTTTATACTTAAATGGGTTTGGCAAATAATAGAGTTTGGGATAGATTCGGATAATTTAAATTTAAATGAGTTTGAATTTGGATAGAAAAATTTTAATAGGTACCCTACCCATTATCACTCATACGACCACCAAGTTAGACTGGATCGTTAGAAGTATTGTTACACTTTTTTAGGTGTTTGGCTTCAGTATTGGGTAAAAAAAAAAGACTTTAGCCAAATGTATATTTTTTTTAATAATGAAAATGGCCTATTTAAATCAACAAATTCATTTAAAAATGAAATTTAATCTTAATTAATATAAAAATATTTTGATAGAGAAATGAAAGAAGAACAATAAAAATTTTAATTTTGAAAGGTGTTTACAAATCTAATTTAAATATCAAATATGAATGTTTTATTTATGATGACGAATAGACCTCGGAGGAGCTCCTAGTTGTTCGGGCAAGGGTGACCTGCAAGGAAAGAGAAGGGTTTGGGTCCTTGTGAAAAGATTTTGATGCTTAAATCAAAACTCAAAATGTATTATATGGCTCAAAGGACGAAAGTATTTTTATCCCTATACCTGTAGAGAAATCTTCTATATATAGCAGGTGAAAATTAGGGGACTATTATATCATCCATTAATTTATAAAAATTTAATTAAATAAATTAAATAATTTGAGAGATAATTAAAGGTTAGAAGTGAGAAATACAAAATGTATATATGAGATATATAGAATATATGTAACAGATATAAAAGTCAAAGTTGAATAGTAAAGTCAAAGGGTAATTTGAAAAAAATTGCTAAAAGTTAAAAGTTAAAAAAATTAAAAAAAAATAATTATGAATAAAAGATAAAAATTATAATTTTAAAATAAATAAATAAATAAAATAGTTAAATGTTATATATATGTGGACTTAAGTGAAGAAGAGAAGAAAAAGTCAAAAAATTTTTTTTTAAAAAGTATCTTCTTCCTCTCTTTTCTTTCAAACTCATTTTTCTCCATGGCTAAGGGATGAGTTTTTGTTCATTAAAACACTAACTATGGCAAGAATTTTCAAGAATTAATAGGAGCTTTGGTGATTTTTCAAATAATTAGTAAGTGATTTCTTGAATTTATGAAGTTTTCTTTGAAATTTCTATTATGTAACAATTGAATTTTTGATGGGGTGTATTTTAATCTATTAAATGGTTATGAGATATGTTATTTTGATGAGAAGATAATGATTTTATAGTTAAATAATTGATTTGTTAGGGTTTAGTAAAAGTTTGATTGAGTTAGGGGTGAAATTAGGATTTCCAAGGAATTTTTGTAAGGAATTGTTTTTAATTGAATTTTATTATTTATGATGTGTTAGAATATGAGTTTAAAGATATATTTGAACTTAAATTATGTTTTAGAAATGATTGGATTATATTTTCAAAATTAAAGAAGATTAGGTTTTTGGAAGAACTTGGTTATAGAAATGATGTTAATGTAATTTCATTGTTTAAATCATGTTATAATATGCTTTTATTGATAGAAATAAATTTAAAATGCTATTTGTAATTGAGTAGAATGAATTTTTAGAATTAAAGAGAATTAGGGATAAATTTTAAAAATCAGAGAGAAATATGTTTAATTGATATTTAATAGTTTAAATGCTTTAAAATATGATTCTAAATAATTGAAAACATTCATATTTGGGTTAGGGATTGAGTAGATAGTATTTATTCAATCCTAGTGATGAAGGGCATATTGTAGGAGTGGTGTGGAATGAGTGCTTTTTAGCTTGGAGTTGTATAAGCCAAGATATGTTCATACTTTTGATAGTTTAAAATATTTGTATTTAATTTAGCTCAATACATTTTAAATGAAAAATATGTTAAGCTACCTGGTTATTTGAATGTTCATATGTATTGAGATATTAAATGTGAAATGAAATATATGCATAATGTGCATTATAAAAAAATCATTATTAATGGTTAAAATGAGTAGAATGTGCTAAAAGTAAATTATGGAAGAATAGCCCAAAATATTTGGATAATATAATTGTAATGCAAAATGATATGCATTGTTGATAAAGTGATAAGATATATTGAATTAAAGTGATTTTGTATAGTTATGAATGAGAAAAATGAGTGAAAGAGACAATGTGATAAGAAAATAAATATGAAAATATGCATTATTTGTATATTGCCTAATATAATATTTAATTTTAGAGTTTTGTATTTGGTGACATGTCTATAATTTGCCTGCGGCTAGACACTGAGCATCAATATTATATAATTTGCTTTCGAGCTAAACGCTAGATGTCACCATTCTATTGAGTGCCTTCGAACTAGATGCTGGGCATTATTATTTTCTGCATACGGGCTAGACATTGGATGTCAAAATAGATCAAAATAACAACTCTGAAATTTGAATATTATATAAGGTTATTTAGGCCTAATGCATGTTAATGTATTAAAGTGATAATTTTTAAAAAAATAATGAATATGATTTAAAATGGAATCACTTGTCACTTTGCAGAGTTTAATGAAATAACATTGTGCATTGTCTTCTTTAAAGTTTCATTATTATCCGAGTATGTACTGCTAGATTTTTAGTTTAGCGCAAATGAAATTTATCATGCAGGCGACAGAGTTGATCCGGTAGATCTAGAGAGTTCATCTAGACATGATTAGGTCTAGACTTGGGTTTATTGTTCATAAAGTGTGATTGGTTGTCACAGGATCAGAGCCAGCTATTGACATGTATATATTTTATTTTGTGAAACATGACATAACTATATATGTTATGTTTACATATCTGAAAATATTGTAAACTAAGAAGAATTTTGGATCAAGTTTTTATGATATTTGATTATGTATATGTTTATATATATATATATATATATATGTATTTGAGTATTATGGGAAAAGTTGGAGAATGTTGAGAAGTTATGGTGAATTATTTGATTTATTAATGTTGGGAGTGTATTTCTTTGACAGGTTGAGTTAATTAATTTTTGAAAATGTGTAAATTATAGACAAAACTCTGGTGAATTTTTTTTAGATATTGTTCTAACTAATTATGTAATTTGGTCCTTAAATTATTAGAGAATAATATTATTTATTCATTTAAAACTACTTCGTAAATTTTAGAATATTTTTATTGAATCTTTGGAGAATTTTAGAAAGATAATAATAGTGACATTTCTTATACTGTATATACATATTTTATATATACTAAATGTATGTATTATATGTATATAGAGTATAAGGATGTTACATTTATTTTGATATCAGAGCCTAGATTTGAAGTTCTAGACTTAGGTTGAATTTTGGAGAGAGAAATGAGGATTTTAAATGTAGTTCTAAAGTGTGATACATGCATTTGCACTAGTATTTTATTTGATTCCTGATACAACAATCTCTGATGTATTTATAGACATAGGTAAATATGACATCTAGGATGCACCAGTCTGTTGAGGGGAGTATTGAGACTGTAGTTCCATAAGAGGGTAGAGCAGAAGCTAGTGCTGAGACTGCTGAAAAGGCATCTGCATCAGTTCCAGTCAGATCAACAGGATAGAGAGAGCCGCCAGTCTAGGTTTAGCAGATGGTGGAGCTGCTCTGTCAGGCCCCAGTATATATACAGTAATAGCAGCAGCCGCTGCAACCACCACCACAGACCAAAAAGTATGATAAGCTGAAAAAGTATGGAGCCATGAATTTTATGGGTACAGTTGATCCAGCCGAGGCAGAGCAATAGTTGAACAAAGTTCAGAGGATGTTAATCCAATTACAGACCACTGCAGAAGAGGAGTTTGATTATACCTTATCTCTTCTACAGGGGGATGCCTATGACTGGTGGAAGACGATTCCACATGGGTTAGATGATTTATCGGTGTTGACATATGTCGATTTTCTAGGGGAATTTAAGAAGAAGTATACCCCAAAGAGTACAAAGATGTTAAGAAGAAGGAATTTTTGAGCTTGAAGTAGGAGATGAAGATGGTGACTGAGTATGAGAAGGATTTTCTCCGGTTAAGCAAGTATTCATGGGATTTTCTATCTAATGAGATTGATAGATGTCAAAAGTTTAAGGAGGGCCAGAGATCATCTATCATGTGTCAGGTGGCGACGGTACAGTATGATAATTTTTTGAGATTGGTGTCCGCTGCCCGAAATGTTGAGAAAGCCTAGAGGCTTGCAGTTGCAGCTAGAGAGGAGAGCAGATTTAAGAGACCCAGGGTGAGATAGGGTCTTCATCATCAAGAGAGGCTGAGAGAGATATCCTCAGAGACTTAGTAGGAGCCAGGGCCAGCCTGGCAGATCGTCACAATAGTGGAGACAGAGACCTGCAGTCTCAGTGGTTAGTGCTCCTATCTCAGTGTCCCAAAGACCTATTCCACCTACTTGTGCTCAGTGTTATAAGGTGCATGTAGGTGTTTGTTGGAGGACTAGTACATCAGCAGTTTATTTCAGATGTGGATCACCAGATTATTTTAATAGAGATTATTTTGAGCCACCAGATGATAGATAGATTGATATAGCAGTATCTAGATCTAGTGTCAGAGGGGGTCATGGTGGTAGTGGTAATGGTATGGGTGGTAGACCAGGGTCCAATAAGATAGGAGATTCTACAAGGGAGTAAACCAGATGATGCAGGGTCATCACAACGAATATATGTGATGTAAAGATAGCCAGATGCTTCAGCTGTCGTAGTTGGTATTTTTATTTTATTTGGTACTTCAGTTTATGCATTGATAGACCCTGGATCGATGCATTCATACATCAGTACATCCATTCTGCCTGCAAGTGATATGCATTCGGAGTCCCTAGGATTTAATATATTGGTTACCAATCCTTTAGGGCACAATATCATAGTTAGTAGGGTGAGCCGACATAGTCCAGTTGTTGTTCGTGATGAGAAGTTTTTCGGTGACCTGATTGAGATGTCATTTAGGGAGTATGATCTGATTTTGGTTATAGATTGATTATTCAGACATGGCACTGTGGTAGACTGTCAGTGAAAACGTGTTACTCTGAAAACACGTAATGGAAGAAATGCAGTGGTATTTAGTAAGCAGATACATATTTCATCCATGCTTATCTCAACTATATCAGCTACGAGGATGATCCGAAAGAAGTGTGAGGCATATTTGGCTCATTTTATAGATACCAGAGCAGTGGGATTTCAGCTTGATATCATACCTACAGTTGCCGAGTTTTCAGATATTTTTCTTGATGAGTTGCTAGAGTTACCTCCTGAGAAAGAGATGGAGTTTGGTATCTATCTAATGCCCTGTACCACTCCCATATCTATTATCCCTTATTGGATGGCACCTACAAAATTGAAGAAGTTGTAGGAGTTGCTTGATAAAGGGTTTATCCGCCCTAGTGTTTCACTGTGGTGAGCACCAATACTATTTGTGAAGAAGAAGGATGTCATCTTGAGATTATGCATTGACTATTAGCAGCTTAATAAGATAATCATCAAGAACAAGTGTCCACTACCTCGTATAGATGATCTCTTTGATAAGTTGAAGGGAGCAACAATATTTTCTAAGATTGATCTGAGATCAGGGTACCATCAGTTGAGATTTAGAGATGTAGATGTACCCAAAATTGCTTTTCGCACAAGTTATGAGCATTATGAGTTCCTGGTGATGCCATTTGGACTGATGAATGCACCAACAATATTTATGGATTTAATGAACCGGATCTTCCAATCGTATTTGGATCTGTTTGTGGTGATTTTTATTGATGATATTCTAGTGTATTTACGTAATGAGAAAGATCATGATAAGCATCTGCAGATTGTACTGCAGATATTGAGAGAGAAGTAGTTATATGTTAAGTTGTCTAAGTGTGAGTTTTGGCTAAATTAGTGACTTTCCTCAAACATATGGTGTCAACATAGGATATTAGAGTTGATCCAAGTAAAGTAAAGATCATCTTAAACTGGAGTCCACCAAAAAATGTTATAGAAGTTAGAAATTATTCTGAGTTTTGCATGTTATTACCGTCGATTTGTGAAGGGTTTTTCTATGATAGCTACACCACTTATCAGATTACTTCAGAAAGAAGTTAAACTTGTATGGACAGATTGGTGTTAGGCGAGTTTTGAGCTGTTGAGAGACATATTGACTCGAGCTCCTATTCTTACTTTATCAGTGAAAGGTAAACCCTATGTGATATATAGTGATGCTTCACATAGTAGTTTAGACTATGTTTTGATGTAGGAGGGTAGAGTCATTGCTTATGCATCCCGACAGTTAAAGTCTCATGAGTTAAATTACCCGACTCATGATTTAGAGCTAGCAGCAATAGTTTTTGCACTGAAAATTTAGCAGCATTATTTATATAAGGAAAAATATTTTATTTACATGGATCATAAGAGTTTAAATTACCTGGGTATTCAAAAAGAGTTGAATCTTCGACAAAGACAATGGTTGAAGTTGATAAAAGACTATGACTGCTTGATTGATTATCATCTTGGCAAGGCAAATGTAGTTGCGGATGCCTTGAGTCGGAAGTCCATAGAAGGTTTGACTACCTATTTGCTGTCATTGCTTATTGACTACCTATTCATTGCTTGTTGATTTGAGTTATGTGATGATAGTGTACTGATGACTCAGTTACAATTGAGGCCAATGTTACTAGATCAGATTAAGGAAGCACAACAGGTAGATGAGAAAATCCAAAAGATTATGGAGGATTTTCAAAAGGAGAAGAGTAGAGACTTTCATATGAGAGATAATGACAATTTATGGTACAAAGATAGATTGTGCATTCCTAGTGATAAGGAATTGAAGATGTTAGAGGAAGCACATCAATCACCCTATACTATGCACCCTGAAAATACCAAGATGTATCAAGACTTGAAGCAGCACTATTGGTGGTCAGGTATGAAGAGAGATATAATAAAATTTATATCCAAATGTGTCACTTTTCAGAGAGTAAAGGCTAAGCACTAAGTTTCTTAAGGGTTGCTACAGCCATTGTCAGTGCCTGAATGAAAACGGGAGTGAGTGACTATAGATTTTGTGACTGGATTATCTTTGACACATAGGAGGCATGATGCAATCTGAGTGATAGTTGATCGGATGATGAAGACAACTCAATTTTTTTCAGTTAGGATGGACTACTCACTTGATAGATTGGCTGAGTTGTATATCTGTGAGATAATGAGATTGCATGGGGTCCAGTTTCATTGGCATCGAACTGAGATCCCCATTTTACATAGATATTTTAGAGGAGTTTGCAGGATGTATTAGGTTCTTAGTTGCACTTTAGTGTTATTTTCCATCCACAGATAGATGGCGGTCAGATAGAGTGATACAAGTTCTGGAAAATATGTTAAGGAGTTGTATCATTGATTTTAGTGGGAGCTAGGATAGATATTTGCCACTGATAGAGTTTGCGTACAATAATAGTTATCAATTCAGTATTGGGATGACTCCATATGAGGTCCTGTATGGAAGAAGGTGCAGAACACCATTATGTTAGGATGAGGTTGGAGAAGGTAAACTGGTAGGTCCCAATTTGATCAAGAAAACAGAAGAGAAAGTGAACGTAATTTGGGGTCGTTTGAAAGCAGCTTCAGACCGACATAAATTCTATTCAAATTAAAGAGAAAGGATATAGAGTTCAATGCGGGGGATAAGGTATTCCTAAAAGTGTCACCATGGAAGAAGATTCTGAGATATGATCGAAAAGAAAAGTTGAGTTCTCGCTTTATAGGACCATATGAGGTACTTGAGAGAGTAAGACTAGTGGCTTACAGATTGACTCTGCTTCTTGAGTTAGATCGAATACACAATGTCTTCCATGTCTCTATGCTTTGGAGATATAGATCAGACACATCTCGTGTCTTATCAGTGGAGTCTATTAAGGTAAGTTCGAATCTGACTTATGAAGAAGAATAAGTGGCTATTTTAGCACGAAAGGTGAAGGAGTTGAAAAACAAGAAGGTGCCACTTGTTAAAGTTCTATGGAGAAACTATTTCACTGAGGAGGTAACATGGCAGAGTGAACAGACGATGTGAAGCCAGTATCCTCAGCTATTATAGAGTTGATACCATGTAATTTCAGTGACAAAATTTTTTCTAGAGAGAGAAAATTATAATATTCATTAATTTACAAAAATTAAATTAAATGAATTAAATAATTTGAGGGATGATTGAAAGGTTAGAAATGAGAAATATAAAATGTATACGTGAGGTATATAGAATATATATAACATATATAAAAGTCAAAGTTGAATAGTAAAGTCAAAGGGTAATTTGAAAAAAAAAGGTTAAAAGTTAAAAAAAATTCAAAAATAAAATAATTATGAATGAAAGATAAAAATTATAATTTTAAAATAAATAAATAATTAATTAAAATAATTAAATGTTATATACATATGGACTTAAGTGAAGAAGAGAAGAAAAAGTCAATTTTTTTTTAAAAAAAAAAAACCATCTTCTTCCTCTCTTCTCTTTCAAACTCATTTTTCTCTATAGCTAAGGGGTGAGTTTTTGTTCATCAAAACACTAACTTCGGCAATTTCAAGAATTAATAGGAGCTTTGGTGATTTTTCAAATAATTAGCAAGTAATTTCTTGAATATATAAAATTTTCTTTGAAATTTCTATTATGTAACAATTGGACTTTTGATGGGGTGTGTTTTAATTTGTTAAATGGTTATGGGAGATGTTATTTTGATGAGAAGATAATGATTTTGTAGTTAAATGATTGATTTGTTAGGATTTAGTAAAAGTTTGATTGTGTTAGTGATGAAATTAGGGTTTCCACGGAATTTTTATAATGAATTATTTTTAATTGAATTTAATTATTTAGGATGTGTTAGAATATGAGTTTAAAATTATATTTGAACTTAAATTATGTTTTAGAAATGACTGGCTTATATTTTCAAAATTAAAGAAGATTAAAATTTTGGAAGAACTTGGTTATAGAAATGATGTTAATGTAATTCCATTGTTTAAATCATGTTATAATAAACTTTTATTGATAGAAATAAATTTAAAATGCTATTTGTAATTGAGTAGAATGGATTTTTAGATTAAAAAGAATTAGGGATAAAATTTAAAAATTAGAGGGAAAGATGTTTAATTGATATTTAATAGTTTAAATGCTTTAAAATATGATTCTAATAATTGAAAACATTCACATTTGGGTTAGGCATTGATTAATTAGTATTTGTTCAACCCTAGTGGTGAAGGGTATATTATAGGAGTGGTGTGAAATGAGTGCTTTTTAGCTTGAGAGTTATATAAGCCAAGGTATGTACATACTTTGGATAGTTTGAAATTATTTGCATTTAATTTAGTTTAATACATTTTAAATGAAAAATGTGTTAAGCTACTTAGTCATTTGAATGTTCATATGTATTAAGATATTAAATGTGAAATGATATATATGCATAATGGGCATTATAAAAAAAAATCATTATTAATGACTAAAATGAGTATAATATGCTAGAAGTGAATTATGAGAGAATAATCCAAAATATTTGGGTAATATAATTGTAATTTAAAATAAAATGCATTGTCGATAAAGTGATAAGATATATTGAATTAAAGTGATTTTGTATAGTTATGAATGAGAAAAATGAGTGAAAGAAACAATGTGATAAGAAAATAAATTATAAAAATATGCATTATTTATGTGTTGCTTAATATACTATTCAATTCTAGAGTTTTGTGTTTGGTGATATGTCTATGATTTGCTTTCGGGCTAGACGCTAGGCGGCAATATTATATGATTTGCCTTCGAACTAGACGTTGGGCGTCACCATTCTATTGAGTGCCTTCGGACTAGACGGAGGACATCATTATTTTCTGTATACGGACTAGACACTGAGTGTCAAAATAGATTAAAATAATAATTTTGAAATTTGAATATTATATAAGGTCATTTGGGACTAATTGATATGAATGTATTAAAGTGATGATTTAAAAGGAATAATGGATATGATCTAAAATGGAATTACATGTCACTTTGCAGAGTTTAATGAAATAGCATTGTGCATTGTCTTCTTTAAAATTTTATTATTATCAGAGTATGTACCGCTAGACTTTTAGCTTAGCGCGAAAGAAATTCATTGCACAAATGACAAGATTGATTCGGTAGATCCAGAGAGTTCATCTAGACCTGGTCAAGTCTAGACTTGACTTAATTGTTCCTGAAGTGAGATTGATTGCCACAAAATTAGAGCCAGCTACTGATATGTATACATTTTATTTTGTAAAACATGACATAACTATAAATATTATGTTAACATATCTGGGAATGTTGTAAACTATAGAGAATTTTGGGTCAAGTTTTTATGATATGTGATTGTGTATATGTTTTTATATATAAGTATATATTTGAGTATTTTGAAAAAGTTGGAGAATGTTGAGAAGTTATGGTGAATTGTTTTATTTATTAATATTGAGAGTGTATTTCTTTGACATGTTGAGTTAATTGATTTTTGGAAACGTATAAATTACAGATAAAATTCTAGTAAATTTTTTTAGAGATTTTACTAAATAATTATATACTTTGATCCTTAAATTATTAGAGAATAATATTATTTATTAATTTAAACTACATCATAAATTTTAAAATATTTTTATTGAATCTTTGGAGAATTTCGTAAAGACAATAATAATAATATTTTTTGTATTGTATATATATATTTTATATATATTGAATATATATATTATATGTATATAGAATACTAGAGTGTTAAAATTATGATATATGTCACTAAAAAAATAATATCGAATATCAAAAGCTTATTGCACTATAGGACAAGTCAGCTTGCCCCAACGGACTTAGTGCACCAGACATAACTCGGGCATGGTATTATTAATTTATACGTGGTTTATTTGTGCCTCATATAAATAGGACTATGTACACATCCTAGCCAGGAATGAAAAAAAAATTCTTATTCTTTTTTTTTCTACATTTTATTTTTATCTTATTATTTTAACAAAATGAACTCTTTTTTTATTTCTTTCCCTTTTTGTTTTACTGTAAGGGAAAAATACACGTATTTATATATTATCTCCACTTTAAAGGGGAAAAGAAAATAAATAAATAAATAAATAAATAAATAAAGCTTCTGTACTTGCACTGTACACTTGTTTTGGATTAAGGGAAGGTATTTTTATTATTTGGAAGATGCATGGACTAAGCTTTCTAGTTCCACTTCAATTATGTTAGTCCTAATAGAATTTGAAAGTAGCTTTTTCTATTTTATATGTGGAAAATATTTTTAAATTGAGTAGAAAATTATTTTCAACATAAATTAAGATTCTTATTTTAAGGTTATTCAAAAATTATTTTCAACATAAATTAAGATTCTTATTTTAATGTTATTTCTAATTAAGTGATGATCATTATTGAGTTAAAATTAGTGGTGAATAATATTATAAATAAGACTATTACAGGAGAAATTTTTTAAGAGCCTTCTGTGTAATTATATTTTGACTATTACAAAATACTTTAGTAAGCCTTATATAATAAAGAAAGTTTGTTAATATTATTTTATAATTTTATTTTATACTAACAGTGTGACTTATAATTCTATAAGATTGTGTGAGCACTTTGTATTAATTTGGGATAAGAGTTTGAGTTTTATTTTTCGTCCTAAATTTTATATCTCTATCTTTAATGATTAGTGAATTTTATTTTTCTTTACCCGTGAACGTATATTCCTTTCAAACTATATAAAATTTATTTTATTCTCTATTTTGTTGTTGCCTCTTTAGCCCAAATTAAATTTTGAATGGATCCTAATAAATTATTATAACAAAATTTTAGATAAAATTTAATTTACTTTAAGGAAAAAGTAGAAATTTGAAAATAAATGTACTTTATTTTAAAAATCCAATTCAAAATTCATTTTTATATAATAAAAAGATTTAAACATCTTACTAAAAATTTATTCTTATAAATAAAGATATATATTATTTTCAGTTACATTTAAATATTTAAATATGTAACTCAACTCAACTCATTTGAATTCATATTATAAAAAGTAATAAAATTTTATGTTAGTTGTCATATATTGAATTCTCTTCCTTTCGATTTTAGAATCGATTATGTATAAAAATGTTCAAGTATGGGTGAAATTATTTAATATTTAAATAGAAAATTACTAAAAAGTTCTTATAAAAAATTAATAATATACATATATATATTTTAAGAATTTCCCTTAACACTTTATTGTTATTTATACAACTAAATATATATAGAGTGAAATAAGCATATGCTTGCTTTGCTTTGCTTATGCCCATTCCTGTCAGAAAGTAAGCTTTATAATAACTTTGCTGATTTTGTGTTGTTTTTAAAACAAATAAACAATTTATATATAAAGACGGCAAAGATCAAACCAGACTGTCTGCTGCTAACAAAACTTTCCTATTTTAAATTTTTAGTAATTTAGCCACCTTCTTTTTTCTTTGAAATTTCACATGTTTTTTTCTTGTAGTATTGCCCTTAGTTTATTAAAGAACGGCAGCAGTATTTATCTTTTTTTCATTTACTATCTAATTTTTATATTATTTTTTTAATTTTATATATTTTTATTTATAATTTTTAAAATATTTTTTAAATTAATATAAATTTAAAATTTAGTATTTATTTTTATTTTTAATTTTTTATATTTAAAATAAAACTAAATATAAGTTAAATTTTTGTTAAGAAGTTCTATCATTCTTTACTTAAAAAATTATGTATCATCTTTAAATAGAGATTTATCATTTATTAATAAAAGTGTCCTTTTCATATAAAGGTGATTTAAGATAGCAGATGAAATGAGGCTTTTTTAAAAATCAGATTACCCGTACTATATTGTCATTATTCATTATTTGTATGAAATAAGTTTAGAAATATCTAACAATTTTATTAATTACATATATCTTGTGTACCATGTAATTATATAATTTTATTTATACTTTATAATTTTATTAATAAAAATTTATCTTGCATTAAAATTTTTTAGTAATTATATTTTAATAAAATATTAAAAAAATCTGTTTTAATACCAAACTCTAATGTTTATTTATAGACAAACAACATCATAATCAACACTCCCTTAATGTTTTTTTTCTTTTCTTTTTAACAAATAAAGAAATCTCCTAATCAAATTAATACCAAGTCTAAATATGTTATCATGCAACAAGATTTTTTAATATTATGGACATTTAAAAAATATATATTATTGACTTTGTCCTAAATTAATAGATTTTTTTTTTGCAATTTAGTTAAATTATAATTCATTTACTATTTTTATAAGTTAATCACTATATTAAATATTTATTATATTTATATTTAATATTTTTATTAAAATATTTAATAAATATATTTCATACTATAATAAAAATATAATAAGAAAAATCATGTAAAGTTATATTTTTAATTAAAATAATTAATTTTTATTTTTATTTTGAAATAGAAAGGGTGAGTATTAATTCAAAACGGAGACAGTATTATTATGATGCATGGAGAGTCTAAAGTACAAAAATCAATATTTAGTGTTTAACTCCCAACTAATCGAAAATATAAAGTTAATTATTAAAGTAATGTTTCAAAATTTAACTCTTAACAATTCAAAATTACAATTAAAATACGAATAATTAAAATTGTTAGCAATTAACATGTGTGGATATATATATATATATATTAAATAAATTATTATATTTTTAATATGTTCTTTAAAATACTTATAATCAATCATTTTATTTTAAAATAATTAATAATAATATTATTAACTATCATAATAAGGAAAACATGCCATAATAAAAATGAATTATAATTTGTGGATAGAGAGTATGTATTAGTCTACTTAATTTTTTTTTCTCTTTTTAAACTATATGATATATTTGAAAAATATTAAAATAAACATCTAATTTATTTAATAAATGACACAAGAACAGACACATAAACCGAACAAGAACAAACACATAAACAAAATGATGTTCGAATGCATTTTATAATAAATTATGATAATTTTATTATAATATGCTAACTAATATATTTTCTAAACACATACTCTTTTACTGATGTCTAAATCTGGATATTAAATGATAAGAAACATAGAATAATTAAGGTCTTAAGGCAATGGATCAAATGTTTCTTTGAAAAACCTTTTTTCCAGCTCAATTCAAGGCATTGCCATCACCATCATCATCATCTCTATGCAAACAACACTCACAACTCATCACAACAAAAGAGACTGTGCACATCTCACTGTTCTTTTCTACCCTACAAAAACAGGGCAGGGAGTCCCACTTTAGGACACTGTACGGACACAATTTAATAAAAATAAATAAAGAAAGAAAAGAGCCCTACTCTTTTAGCATATATTTTTGCCTGTCTGCTGAGATTTTGAGCACAGACAATGAGGATGCTATTAAGAATCTGTATGGGAACTTTAAGACAATATTGGATCAGCAGGCAATAAGTGTTCTATTGGACTATGGGGAAGCATGAGACCAAAGCAGACCTCAATTTTTACTTAACTTTCTCTTCTTACTCTCCATGATTGCACCACAAATCCTTTGATGTATATATATATACATATTATGTGATATATTTATATCCACACACATGTAAACCCACTTTAATTAATTCTTGGACCACTTCTTCAGTCTTCTTTCACATGTTCATCAAAAATCACTATCATTTAATTTGGATTGAGGTAGAAATTTCTTTTTTTTTTTTTAAAGTACATCGAAAATTCATTAAAGATAGGGCCTTATAGAACTTTTAAAACCGATCAAATCGAACAATCTAAGGCAAATTTGATTGTTTTAGAATGAGATACTAATAGAAATGGATTTGAGTTCTTAAAATAGATTTGGTATTATTGGTTAAGCAGATTAGTGCTGATTTTTTATCCGTTTAAACTCAAACTCAACAGATAAAATTATATATATATATATATTATATGATATATAATGTGAATTTTTGTTAAAAATATTTCACCCGGTCCAATCCAATCGAAAATGATAACTCGAAAAAAAATAGATCGATTTTAGTAGAATTTAATTTAATATTTTTCATTTTTAATTGAGTTCAGTCGAATTGAAATATGTTCTAAATTCAACCCACGTCGACTTATACATAGCCCTAATTAGAAAATATTAGGATTGTGAGAATTCAAATATCCAGTCTCCTATATTACAAAATAGACACTCAATTATTAAGCTACTAGCTTAACCATAAACTATTTTTTGATTAGAATGATACTTATATTCATGACTATTTATATTACAAATTTGAATTTTGATTAGGGTCAAATTAACCGGGAAAAAAAAAAAGTTAACCAAGAAATGAGTAGTTTGTAGTGTGGTTAATTGCTGTTCTTAGTGAAACATTTGGCTATGTAAGTTGAAATGAAATCATATAATTTGGCCATGATCGCACTGAAAAATCAGAATGGGGCAAAATTGGAGGACCTACTAGTGATGGATTTTGACTAAAGAAGCAATCTGGAAATTTGTTCAAAGTCATTGCAGCTTTTGAATTAACACCCAATTGGCCAAAGATTGGAAGTGCAAGAACATTAAAAAGAAAAAAAAAAGTTATCTCCCAACTCTGTAAATTTAACATTGGTAAAGCAAGAAAAAGGAGAAAATTCATATTATAGTACTAAATAAAGAGCTAAAAAGGGCAAGAAAAAAATAAGTACAGTAGCTTTGATGGGGAAAGAAAAGTAACACAGGCATGCATGTGATTTAACAAGTGCTTTCTTTACATATGAACCGGCAGTTTTGGCCGGTTTATACTAGCCTAGACCGGAACAGGGAAGAATCAGTCCTAAATTAGAATCGGGATTGACCTGTAACACTCCGGTTCAGTTTCTGATGTTAAACCGGAACCGGCTTGGCGGTTTGGAGCTGAATTGCTGAAAAAATTAAATATTTAAAATTAAAATTAAAAATTTAAGTTAATATTTGTAAAATTAAAAATATTTTACAAATATTAACTTATTATTATTACTGTTAATTGTTAATTTATTATTATTAATTAAAAATAATTATTTTAATAATTATTATTTAATAAATTTTATGTAAAAATCAGAGGACAAAAAATATTATTATTAATAATATTTTAAAGATAAATAAAAAAAGGAATCTTTATAAAAATGCCAGAAAAAATAAAAAAAAATTCAAATTTACTATATTTTTAAAAATATTTTCAGATTTATCGAAATTTATAATTTTTTTATAAAAATAATAGATTTAGATAATTTATTATATATTTATTTTGAATTTATTATAAATTTATGAATTTATATTATTTATTATGAGTTTATTATAAAATGATTAAAATAACAGTGATAAAAATGAAAAAAATTTATAAAACATGATATAAATTATAATTTTTTTAAAAAAATGAACCGGCCAATTTTAACCAAACTAAAATCGGCCCAACTCAAATCAGACAAATTAAAATGAATAAGTTCTTTCCGGTTACGGTACAGGTGCACTCTAGCCACAAACCAAAATCCGCGAGGTTCAAACCATCAGACCCAAGTTAACTGGCCAGACCCTGTTAACCAGCCAGTGACTATAGTTAGCTGTCTCCAACGTTAAAATTACATTTCAACTTCCAATCTAAAGAGAGAATTGTAGGAAGATGATGACAGTTGAGAGACAGGCAAGAAGCATTATTATATTAAATAATTGGCTTATGCCAGCCCCAAATGGCCTAAAAAAGCATCAATCTTGTAAAAATTTAAGGTCATTCTCTTCTTAATATGTAACTATCAACATAACCCATGTTCCCTCTTGCTTCAATATCCATACACCCCTGTAAGTTCAAAATTTGTGGACCAAAATTTAGCAGTTTTCTTCACAACTCTTAACATAACAAGCTGTCCATGGCCAATGCTCTCTCTCTCATATAACATGTTCTTCCTGTATATAAGAAACTATACCTTCCGATTGCATAATCGATTATACAGTCGAAAGAAATAAAAAAGTAAAAAATAAAAGAGGAAGTTTTGAACCTGACGTGAATAGGAAAAATAATATGCATATCTATTTAAACTCATTTATAAACTATCAATATCTTGTATAAACGGATACGGGTTGGGTATTTGAAAATACCCAACTTATTGTCATAGAAAAAAAACAAAAAAAAAATGAAAATAAAAGAGAAGTCTTGAACATGATAAATATATGTGAGAAAAGAAACAATTTCATTCCATTTGAAATAATTTATCAACCAGTTGAAGATCCATAGATTTGAATAGAAAAAATTAGGCACTAACCAGAATGCAGTAACACCAGCATAGCTATCTTCAGCATTTGCTGATGTCTATGTACATTTCACCAATGATAATGTTCCTAATAAGCTTGTAATCCATTTATATTCTGTGATTCTGCAGGCATATTAACAATTTCAAAGTGCCCAAAGGTAAGTAACTGAAGGCCAAAAACCCAGTATGATAACTGAAAGCTTTCAATAATTATCTGTCTGAACGCAATTTGCAATCTCAACAGAAACCCCATTCAATAATTTGTGGTGCTCTTCCATGCTTTTGCTATCCATATGTTTACCGACAGGTAACAGTGGTAGAGATGCAAGTCCAGTGGATCGCTCAGGCAATTCTGCAAGATTACAATTCAAGTTACCAAGAAGTTCGAGCTTTATTTTAAACAGGTTAAATAACAGGCATAAATATCAATGCAATATTAGATAAACCATTAGTAATGTTGGTGTTAATCATTCCTGATAAAAGACAATGAAAATCCAAAATACCCTCATCAGTAATCCTCATAGGTAATTTTATCCTGAAGGTTCAGTCTAGCTCTAAAGAAGTAAGCTTCACTTTCAACAGAGTCCAAAATGTAAGTTTTTTATGTCAATTGATTCAACTAATGCAGAGTTCAATAAACACACACATCAACAAAGAAACTAGTATGAAATGCCGACCTGGGACTTTCTTGTCAATACAGAAAGCTACCAGATTTACAGTATACCTGAATAAACATTAATAGACATTAAAAAAGATGAAGTCAATCAGTAAAAGTTCCTATCGAGTTAAATCTAACTAAAAAATGGATCCTCTTTTTACCAAGCAACAATAACATCAACTGTGTAATGTTTGCGAGATGCTAAAATAAGAAGGCTCTGAACAACTGCAAGTAACCAAGCAAACTGCTTTATGAACCTGCAGAGAAAATGCGAAAGGGGCACCAATAAAGTAGGGAATCAGTCTATACACCTAGTAGAACGCCACACAGCAAGAAGCATCATAGCAAAGATGCATAGAGCTACTTTGGCTCCATTCAAACAACCCTCCAAATTAAAGGAAAAAAGTTAATAATGGATAAGTGAATTTACCTCCTAGTTCCATATTTATGATATGTGCGCACAAAGACTATTGTGAAAATCATGTGTGATGAAAAAATCAAATCACCACAGCCATAATTCACTCTGGAAACTGCACATTAAGGCAAGTCAAATGAGCATCATTGTCCCACCGAAAGTAAGAAACTTAATACAATAACATGCACATCTGCGCACAAGTAATGGAAACAAAAAGCAGTTTGATATTCAAAACATACAGTTGATTGTTAGCAATTCAATTGTTCTCTCTGGAGGGGGTAGCCTGGCGAGTTCCGAGCCCTGAAAGAGACAGTTGTACCTGATTGTAAAAAATTACTTTAATTACAAGAAGATAATTTCAACAAAAATATATTCCCAAAAGGGTAGCAACAAAAAGTCCTCAAATTAAATGAAATTGCTGGCATATCGTGCCAAGTTCTATAAAATCTTACCTCACGGCAGTGGTAATTTGGACCAGGAAGATGAGTTGAAAAAAATGTAAGTATCCGGAGTGTCTGACAAGCCTAAAAGGGACAAAAGTAAATTCCTATAACCAATTATAAAATACCAAAACTTCAAAAAGAAACATTTCTCTCATCATTCTAAAGCCAGTGTGTGTAGATGAAAAAAAAAAAGCAATGGTGAGAACAAATTAGCCATGAGTCATGACTGAAAAAAGTCAGCTCCTTGCTATAGGCATAAAATGAGTAGTATAATAAAAAAAAGAAAAAAACTAATGAAACAATATGCAAGTTTTGGAAAAAATAATCATCCATGAGTTTCTCTTTCAATACGAAAGGGACAAATAGTTGTTTTCAGTAAAAAGTGTGGAATTCATGATTCTTGATACCAGAATGATCTCATGAAAACACAAGAAACCGAAAATGACCTACCACTAAATAAGTGAGAACCCTGCACCAGATTAGAGTTGTGTATATCTTTTTGTGCTGAAAAACAAAAGGGTGAAAAGTCCACTGCAGCAAAGCTAACACCCATTAGGTCACTAAATAAGTGAGAACCCTGCACCAGATTAGAGTTGTGTATATCTTTTTGTGCTGAAAAACAAAAGGGTGAAAAGTCCACTGCAGCAAAGCTAACACCCATTAGGCCAATCAACAACTAAACTTGTATTAGTAGCTCAATATTATGATTAAGCTACTAAATAATATGAGAAATAGTTGAGTTAAAAACAAGACGCTTGAATGTATTCCATTCTCTCTAACATCTACAAAATTAAGAGATTCAAAACATTAGCATCCTATCATCACATGAATCATGAAAGAAAAAATCACAATCCACCAGTTTTAGTCTACTAGAAAATAAAGCATGATCTCAATCCTTGAAAGATTGTTGTTTCAGTATTTTAGTGACAGATGCAAAGAAAAAGGGTAAGGACCCTAAGAAATTCAAGAAACTTGTGCAAACTAATTTTTTTATAAAATAAGCCTATGTGAACTATGAAAACAACAATAACAACAAAGCCTTAATTCCAAGTTAATTGGAGTTGGTTAAATAAAATCTTTTTTTCCACTCAATTCAATTTTGGACTACCTCTTCTAATAAATTTAAAACAGTAAGATCATATTGTATCACTTTTGTCCAAGTTAGTTTAGGTCTACCCCTGTCTCTCTTAGATATTTCTAGTTTAACTAGTTCAATTTTTCTGACCGGCATATCATTAAGTCTTCGTTTCACATGGCATATGTGGACTATGAAAACCTTGATTATTATCTTCTTTCACAAATAAGACAGAGAGAGAGACAGAGAGTATAACACATACAATACCTCAGTCAATCTGCAAAGGAGAAAGATAAAGGGAATTTAATGATATTTTGGCCAGCATGCAACCAACTAGATAAACAGAAACATTGAATGAGGGTAATTGATATAATTAAAAACACTAGTAACATGGGTGATAATGCAGGTAGAAAACATTGAAATTATCTGGTAGGTATAGAAGAAAGTTGTTATGTATGATAAGAGAAGGGGGAAAAAGAATGTAGAATCAGTTGGAGATGAAGAAAAAAGAGGGTGTAACCAACTTTTATAAGCTAGCAACATTCTCTGTGGAAATTAGTTGAGAATGGTAGTATATATGTCTGCTGATTTTTATGTAAAAGTCGGTCAATTTCTATCTCTGTTTCTTTCTTCTTTCATCATTCTCTTTTCCTCCCTATAGATTCTCTTCTGTAAATCTCTATCTCTTCCCCATATTCCTTCTGCTATTTTCTAATTCAATCCTCACACACGCACCCACTGATTCCAAAACTAACAAAAGTATTGAGCAACATGTCTAGATAACTTAATTAAAAATAATAACAGGACTTTAAAACCTTACCAACACAAAAGAACAAAAGATGAAAGTGAATGAAGTCTCACTTATATAAGAATTATCCTGACCAAGTTCCTGGAATGGACAGAAAAAGAAAACGAATGAACCAGATTTAAATACACTTTAACATCAAGTGTGAAGCAGCCAAACTATTTGCAACAGCAGTACGCACTGGAAGAATAAAAAAGCCAGTATCTTGAAGTGTTGGCCCTGGCCTATGTAAGTAATGAATTCCATGTGCAGCTAACCCATGTATGTACTGCAGACAAAAAAAAAAGTCCGATCCATGAGCATCGCATAATACCAACTTGACATTGGTACCATGAATGTAAAGAAAGAAAGAAAAAATAATGTAACACGTGAAAGTGAAAGAAAGGGGGGAAAGACCATATGATGTAAGTAGAAACACAAATCATAAAGACCATCATGAATCAGATAAAAGCTGAGGAGGGGGTCTGTATTATGAGCACCGTATCAAAGGTGAAGCAGTTAAACAAACATAATGATCTTGTAAAAATTTAAGGTCATTCTCTTTTAATATGTAACTATGGTAAGCACTATATCAAAGGTGAAGAAGTTACACAGACAGAATGATCAGAAAGTAATGTGGAAGCTACTGCAATCATCTATATAAGGTGGATAAAGAGTTTGCAGCAGTTTAAGACACAACAGTTTCTTGCATTCAAAGACTATAAAACAAGGAAACTGAGATCAAAAAATTTATTCACAAAGTATAAAAGTTTGTTCTTCAGGTAGTTCCAGAGCCAGGAAGGACGGATTACCAATATCATAGTTCGCCACTTTTATTTTTGGTTCATAGTTCACCACTTTTTAGTGGATAAAGAACTAGAGAATTCAAAGAAAATTATTAAGTTTGTCTTTTACTTACGAGAAACAATGCCAAAAACCAATTTTAATATTTAATATTTGTGAATATTTGAACAATGAAGCCACTGGTTATTCAAAATCGCCTGCTAAAAAACATAAATTTCACTCTCAAGCTAATAAGTCAGTAATGCTACAACCCACACGGTCCCCACCTCAAGATGCCAACATATATAGAAAATAAAGCACACCCACTTCAAATTTTTAATCAAAGTTGCTAAAATAACCATCAAAACAAAGATCCCTTGATTAACAATAATAATGTACAAACAATTAACACTACCCTTAAGCACTAAACCCTTAAAAATTATTAAAATTGAACCTGAAAAATTATTCCAGCAAGAAGAGGTTTCCAATTCTCCGCAATAAGTGAGACTTCTATAGACGTTTCTGTGCAAATTTTTCTCCATAGCTTCACAAAAAAAATTCAAAAAAAAAATGAAACGAAACCCAAAAGCAAAAGCATACTATAAAAAAAGCCAGAGAGAAGGAGAAACCTTGGGAGCTTGGCGATCAACGTAAAGGGGCATTTTGGGAATCTAAGGTAAAAGTTGGACATTAATAAACGTAAAAGATTGAAGCTTTACACAAAAACATTTATTTATATGTAAATTATCGCCTCATAAACCGCTTAAAATTTAAATCAAATAAATGGGAATTTGAATTGATTTGTCCTTTTTTTTAAAAACTGTAAATGATCAAAATTTAGGGATTAAAGATCAAAATGGGATCTCAAATCTTAATCCAAATCGTAGAAAAAGTAAAAAAAAAAATTCAAATTCATAATTTGAAATTAAACTGACAAAAATGGGCTTCTGGGGTTTGTTCAGAGATGGATGGGCAGTTGGACAATAAATAAAATAAAATCAATTATATTATATTATATAAATATTTATGATATAAATGAAGAAGATGAATATTAAAGAGAAAAAATCTACATTAAAAACAATTTTTTTGAAATTCAATATTTATATAATAAATTAATGCTTTTTATTATTAAAATTTATTAAATAATAATCTAATATTTTTAATTATTATGTACAAAATTATGATTTTTTATTAAATTTTAATTTATTTAACACTTTGCGTATTGTAGACTTTAAATTATAATCTTATAAAATATTTTAATATTTCAAAAATCTCATAAGAATATTTTTTTTTATGAATAATAAATAATAATCTAATATTTTAATTACTATGTATAAATTATGAATTTTTTTATTACATTTTTAATTTATTTAATACTTTTGAGTATTGTAGACTTTAAATTATAATCTTATAAAATATTTTAATATCTAAAAAATCTCATAAGAATATTTTTTATTGTAGTTATTGAAAAAAATTAAAAGAATTAATTTATTATAGTATATAAAATTAAAATATTAATTATAATAAATTTCAAGACGATAATAACATTACATGATAGAATAAAGAAAAAAATATATAATTATTTTAAGAGTGAATGTGAGGATTTAAATTTCATTTATCTTAATTTTTTTTATAATTCTAAAAATTATTATTATACATCTCATTATTTTTCATTATTAAAATATGGAAATAGGATAAATTCACCATTATTTCTTTTTTTTTTTTAATGTTGATCCATATTTTCCAATAGGTATATCAAGAATAATTCATATATGGTTATCCCAAAATTACATGGACAATTAAAAATATATTGACTTGCCGCTATATTTTCACGTTAGTTTTTTTAGTATTTATATATTGAAAAATCAATTCTGAATTTATTATTTAAATAAATATAAACTTACTTATCGCTGTAGTATTGGCATATACACGTTATTATACAATTAATTTGGTTATAGGATGTTGTCCCAAGTTCCAAGTTTTAAAAATTATACAAAATGTTACATCTCTTTCCATTATGATAATCCAAAAAAGGTGATATTCAAGATGCCCAAAAAAGGGAGATTGGAAGTGAACAGGCAATTTCCAAAATGCTGCTTTGGGTTCATTCATCATTGGATGCTTCTTAGCAGGAAGGATTTTTCTGCTGGTGTCTGCAAATAATATATTTGCAGAGGAGCTTTTGAACCAAAAGTTTATTGAAAATCATAGCTTCAAGATTTCTCTTGGTAAGTAAGCATTTAAAACACAAGTATATTATACTAAAGAAGATGCAATTCACTCATTATATGCACACTTATATTGATGAAGATAAGTATTTTTCTAAGTACAGCTAATTAATATTGCTGCTAATTAATACTCAACTAATTAATACTGCTTCTATTGTCAAAAAAAAGAACTCAAAACTAATACAAGCTGCAATGCTCTCAGGCTTCTATGCAGATTCTATTCTTATTTTCCATTTTAGCCTCATTATCAACCAGAGGCATTCCATTGTTGCAGGTTTCATGCATTTGCTCAACCAGTTAAACTGGCTATATATATATCTATCTGTACCACCTTGTGTGTAATTACAAGACCATTTCTCATGATACTAGACCCTTCCTACTGGAGAATGGGGTGGATATGAGATATATCTTGCAGGAACTTCCCCATCAGTCCCATTTGGGACTCTTATTCCATCATTCTGTGCTAATATGGTTTCGAGAGAAGTTTTTCCGTCAAACAAGTTTCCAGGTTCTGAGATCTCACACACTTTTTTGCTGTCTAGAATAGCTATACACACAGAAAATGCTTGTAAAATTGAAAGTGATGAAGTGAACTCAACTGAATAGATCCCGTCCTTGAAATGCGACAAACTGAAGACAGGCTGATTCTCTTCATCCCCTACCTGTAGATACATTTTGAAAGAAAAAAAGATGTCATTTGAAAAAATAGGTACAAGGAAGGAACAAGTAGTTGATCAAAGCAATAAAATATTTACCTGAGAGATGAGCTCAAATTTATCTGTTACTGAGCAAACTTTGGATGAACTTGATTTTTTAATAAGTTGATTTTGGTTTGCAAAAATCCTGAGTTTGCAACCCAAATCCCAGCCTCCACAATCACATGCTCCACCTGATCTCCAACGCTGGATCAGCGATGAAGGTCCTCCATTATTTGGTAGACTATGAATACCACTTGGAAGAATGACTGTTGCACTGATAAGACTTTGGTTGTTGATGATAGGCAGCTCCCCAGAAGTAGAATTAAATCTCATATCTGGCAAATCATTGCACTTGCCAGTCAGATGCCCATTACTGGCTGCACTTCTATTGACGACTTTAGGGATCTTGACAACAATGGCAGCAAGCTCATCATTGGGCTGGAATTCTGAAGGTTGATGCTCTGCCTGTTGTAGGTTCACAGCAAACAAAACAAATTCTCTAGCAAATGATTTTTCCATATAGTTCTCTCCAGTACAATGGGAAAACTGCGAACCAGAAACCATCAGTTGGGCCACAACATTGGGTATATAATCATCGCCTTTGCCTTTGCCACCTTGGTTCATCCACCTCCCATTCTTTTTCCTGACTTCTTGAATGGAAAAGAATGTGTAAATGCAGTTATAATCATCCTCTCCTGAGCTACTCAACTTCTTCATTGTAGCTGCAAGAAAATTACATTCATTGTCAATTGCAAATGTAAAAAGAGGTTGGCCATTCTTAACTGCAACTTGTAGAAGTGCTTGAAATGATGATCTATGCTTCTTGTCCTGAGAAAAATCATGAATATTGATTGCCCTACAACTTCCAATGTCTAATTTTATAATTCCTGGCTGGCTTGCTCCAGTTGAATCTATCTGTCCATTGGATGACCTACAGGCTCTATCTGTAAATACTGAATCTCTTTGCAATGGCTCCCCAGAATGATGGCTGTTTGGTGCTTTAGGTTTTAATAGTGGATCCAGTAACCTTCTCAAAGGGCTTGATCTGGCTCTGCTGGTAGCTCTTTGTGTATCACTATTTGAAGTACCATGGCAAGAGGAAGCTATAGCATTCTGTGAAGCAGGTTTAACAGAATTCTGGACTGTGCTCAATTGCGGCAGTGATGAACCCTCTTTGGAAGTGAAACTTTTACTTATCTTGCTCATGCCTATGCTAAGTCGGCGAAATGGTGAAGTGCTTCTTGGTTTTTCAGCAGCTGCTTTGCTTAGTTTCAGATCCAATCCAGTGGAAGGCTCTCTTGAAGTTGAATTCATTGGCATTGTACTTGATTTTTTAATCTCAGAAATTCTACAATGAGTTGGACTGATTCTTTGTTTGGCGGGATGTGACACTGAGTAAGATGAATCAAGAAAATTGCTGATACCTCTTGCACCTTTGGAGCACCATTCTGTCTCTATGCATCCTTCAATCTCACAAGGAAGTGGACTAGAGTGTGGGATGCCAGGACAAACTGCTGCAGCGCTAATGTCCTTAGGCATGTCTGAGAAGCTCCTTCGACTCACCTCTGCCCCCTTTTGATACAACATTGTTGCTGGCTCAGACATCTGGGAGTGATTGCCTTGGGTGATATCTCCTGGACTAAGTAGAGCTGCTCTTTTGCTTTTATGTTCTTGCAACTTATTTGCTCCCTTCATAAATTCACCATCTCGAATATTTGTTTTTACTTTCGTATGCTGCAGTACTTCAAAATTTGTCCCATTAAAAGTTCCACTTTCTGTATTGACCTTAGTCTCTACATCTTTTCTCTTGCACTGATCCAGCTTCATTTCTGGACAGATTTTGGAAGAAAGTTGATCTGTTCTGATGAACTTTCCTCGTTCATTTATAGCATTAGACCGGTGAACTTTGACATCTTGAAACTTTTGAACAGTTTCTTCAAATGATTTGACATCTTGTGGATGGACTTCTACAGGAGAAGACATTAGATGGCACTGCAGTGATGGACGATTCATCCTTTGATGAGCAGGAGACCAACTCTGATCCCTACTAGAGTTGACAGATGATCCTTCTGTGGAGAGAGATGAAGATGAATTAACCCTTGAAAGTGAACACCTGCTATTTCTGTGCGGCACCTGTTTTTGGCTATACTGCCACTTTTCCAGACGACCCCAGTCAAGGACCCCTACATTTAGAACTTTCTCCTGGCGGTCCTTTCCTCTCTCAAGATAACTTGGCAAACGTGACATATGTTTGACAAGCTCCTCTTCTTCAACCACCTTCCTATGTTGCTTTGAAAAGAAATTCCCCGAACCTTTAGGTGAGGTATCTTTAATGTTTTTTGTAATTTTATGATGAAGATCAGCATATGACACAGTAGGCTTTTCTGGTCTGAACCTGTCGTGCAGTGTCAGACTTTGCCTTGCTCGGGTTGTTATAGTCTCCGAAGTACATAAAAATTGCTGGTACCTTGAATTTATTTTCAGCCTTGTATGGTCTTCCATAGACCAAATAAAATATTTTGGACTTCAGCAGTATCCCAAGTGCAGACTATAGAATTGGGGTTATCCACTTCAACTTAACAAAAGAATTCTAATGTATCCTTTTCAGCTTAACAAAATTGCTGGTCACTCTGAAGAGAAAAAGAAACACAATAAAAAATTAAATATAGTAAATTTACAAAAAGAGTTCTCATGGTCATGCAGCTATAAGAAATAACATAAATGGTGAAACAAAAAATGCACAAAGCTATATTAAGTAGAGCAACCATTAATGGTGAACATGTTATTGCACCGACATTTGGAACTCTTCCCCTTGCTGTTGAGTTGAAAAACAAAATAACCAAAAGACCAACACGAAGTTACAATTTCTGATATAGAACTCAAAAATTTAACATGAACAGATAACAGGATTAGCTTAAAGTTTTATACTCGCAGGGAACAGAACTCTAAAAGAATAAATGACAAAATCTTGCATGTGGAAACAGAAGAACCCAAGAAATTGTAGGCATATATATTTTTTGATTCTCAAGAGTAGGCAGCCAAGGAAAATCCCTGAAAATTTTCTAGCACTTCCCTATAATATCCAAGAAATTGTAATAAATACACTTAGTATGTACAAGTGAGATGTTCAAACTAGAAGAACCCAATCAGCTAATTAAATACAAAGCATAATTGGATCAACTAGAAGAATCCAATCAGCCAATTATTCTCACATTAACCCACCACCCAATGGACATTATTTCACATAAAGTGGTTACTGTTCTCTCTGAGAGACACTTTAATCTTCCATTAAAACCATAGAAAAAATGGCAAGTAATTATAAGGCCTCAAATCCAACATACAAACATGAGTAATTCAGCGTCTTCCATTCATAATTAAACCCAAAGATGAGAATGAATTAGTACTATCTGCAATGAATGCAACAGATAAAATCATTGAGTGGATTGATTGTTTTTTTTTTTTTGCCTTCCTCTCATTCTTGCATAATCTTGGAAAAAAAGGCCTCCAATTACCATCAAAGAGGAGGAAAAATATGGAAAAATCAGGCATCACTTGAGGGTTTTCAATCAAATGGTGCCAACTGATCAAAACCTCTCCAGCTAGCAGAATAATTTCAAATGGGAAAGAAGTTAAAAAAAAACATAGGACAAAATAATATAGATAGATATAAAAGTATTGAAAGCAAAAATTGGGTGGTCCAAATGAGAGCACTTTCCTTTTTGAAAAACTTAAGATAAGAAAAATCAAACTGTCCTCGTGTTAGCTAATTGGCCTGTTGTTCCAGTTAATGCAAAGGACAAGGATCCCCAGCTATTCAAAAGCATACCGCACTAGTTTTCAAACACTAGTGAACAGTAAGGTATCATTTAATTCTCCATACTAAAACAACAACAGAATAAAGTAACTGCAATTTTCATTAAAGGAAATGCTTCTCTTTTTCCCCTCATCTTTTGCAAGAATCAAACAGTATCTAATTGCTTTATACCAATCAAAAAGTAATAACTTTGCCTAATCTTTTTCCCTTTCATTCTTGGAGTTCAACTTAAAGATGTATTAAATTGGACCTAAGAATAACAATAATTTTGAACCCAAAACAAGGAAGAAGCATCAAACTAGCAAAAAATTTGAAACTTTTTGAACTAAACATATAAAAAGTTCTTGACTAAACAAACTTTCCCAGCAAAACAAGCACCCAGCTTCCTTGAGATTTCTCACTCAAACACTAAAAATAGCACATACCCATTTCAGTATTAGAAACACAGAGCCATTTCAGAAAATCTCAAGAATGCAATTTTCTTGAGATTTCTCACTCAAACACTAAAAATAGCACATACCCATTTGAGTGTTAGAAATGCAGAGCCAAAAGAAGCCATTAACAGAACCACCAGTCTCTCCAACAGAACTAATATGTGTCGGCGGTAACACACAGATTAAAGAACCCAACAAAAGAAACTATTCCAGAGATGAAAAAGAGTGAATCAATGGCTTGCTTTTCTTGAACAGACTCCAAACTCCAAAGCAATAATAAGAAGCAAAGCAGAAAAGCAAACAGAGAAATAGAGGCATTTAGAGAGAAAAAGGACGAAGAGTGATGAGATGTGTGAGTGTTTCTGGCTGGAACTCATTTGTTTTTTGTTTGTTTTACGGTCAAAGTTGTGAAGTGAAGTGTTTTAGAGAGAGAGAGAGAGGCAATCGATCGTTTTCATCCGACGGCTAAAAGTAAAAGATAATTATCAAAGGCCGTCACCATCAAGATGGCGCGTAATGGGTATGTTCTTGGGTCCCACTTTGTCACCGTAATTTTTTTTAAAACTATAAAACTTTTTTGCTCAAAATTTTAAATAATAATATTGTCTTACCTTTCAATTATTATATTATAAAATATTTTAATTCTTAAAAATAATATTATATAATAATATTTTAATTATTATATTATTATCTTACTAATTATCTCTATTTTTAATATAATTATAAAAAAAAATTAAATATAAACCTATTATTCGATAACATATATTAAATTATGTTTTAAAGTATTTAATCATGTCAAATTTAATAATTTTTTAACACAAAAAATTATAATTTAAATCAATAGACTAAGAACGGTTAATTTTTTTTTTGTTAGTAATTATCATTTTATAATGCAAATAATCACGAAAATATATTGCTAAACAAATTAATTTAAGTTTTGAATTAATTATTTGATTAAATTTGAAATATTAAAATCATTAATTTTTTATAATGTGATCTAGATATCTAATCATTAATTTAGAATGTTAATTAAAATAATAAAGCAAAGCCAATAGAATTTGCTTTAATTATAAGTGTTTGCAAATATTGAAAACCAAAATCAAATTATCATATTGATGAGTATTTATTTTGAAAATTTGAAGTTTTAATGTCAAAATCTCCAAATTAATAAAATCCTATTCAAGAATCTTGAAATTTCAATGTCAAATCTCATATGAAATGCCCTGTTGTTGCTTTAATGGATTTAAAATATATATATATATATATATATATTTGGAAATCTTGAAAGTTTGATATCAAAATGTTTTATCAATAGTTTTTCTTTTATTCCGAATTAGTTTTTATGTATTATACTAATTTGAGCATAATTTGATATTTAAGCTTTTAATTATTGATACAAAGTGTTTGATAAACTCAGTATTTAAATTAAATTAGCAAAATTTATCAAATATTAAATCTATATCCCCATATAAAATAAACATTTTTATTATGCATTAAATATTTAAAAAACAAATTTAAATAAAAATCATATTTATATAAAATTATTTTTAATTTTTACGTAGTTTTACTTTTTATATATTTAAGTTAAAATTTATATTATCAATATGCAAAAATATATGTTGATTTTATAAATTCTCAAAATGCACATGAATTAGCACTAATTAATTTTAGTTCAATCACACCATACATAATCAAGAGAGGAATTTATACAAAAAATATTTTAAAAATATATATTTTGTAAAAAGTATTAATTTTTTACCTTTTACTTTTAAAAATAATCACTTTCAAATTGTAATTTATAATATATCCAAAATATAATCTTAGTATATCATAACCATACATATATATATATATATATTAATTATATATAAAAAAAGAGAATACAAAGGACTCAAATTTAAAATTTAAGTGAAAATAAAATATTTTTTAGTACAAAATCAAAATTTAATAATTACCAATAATATATTTTTAGTTAAACTAACTCCGCCTATATATGAGTTTTTTGTGCATAGTCAGTCCCAAATCTGAATAAAGGAGGAGAATTGCGGTTGATGACAACTAGCGTAAAACTTTATCACATATCATGATATAAATTTTAATGATATTTTCGTTAGGGCGTCCCCTACTTGTGATACACTATATCGGAGTCCGGGTGTAGTGAGAAATAGGCAAGGGTATAGGGCGTTCCCTAAATACGACGCACCATATCGACAGCCGGATGTGGCTCTGAATAAGCAAGGGTTCTCACATCAAGGACAGATGTGAGTAAAGAAATTAGTCTAAAATACAAATACAAGTAAGAAGACGGATACTATTTCAGAAAAGAGTAAAGACTTTTATAAGAAGAGACATAAGAGAGAACAAATGGAAAGTAAAATTAGAATAGAAATTTAGAATATTAGATCGCTTATAGGTAAATTGAGAGAACTTGTTGATACTATGGAGAGAAGAAAAATTAACGTTGTTTGCATTCAAGAGACTAAATGGGTTGGAGAAAAGAGTAAAGAAGTTGAGAGCACAGGATATAAGATATGGTATTCAGGAATTGACAAAAATAAGAATGGTGTCGGTATAATTTTATATCAGAATCTAAAGGAGAGGGTTGTAGTAGTGAAAAGAGTAGGTGATAAGATCATTTCAGTAAAACTTATACTACAAAATGAGACTATTAATATAGTTAGTACTTATGCCCCTCAAATTGGATTAGATGGGGAGAGCAAGCAAAAATTCTGGGAGGATATTGATGAGCTTATGCAAGAGATCCCGAATGATGAGAATATCTTTATAGAAGAAGATTTAAATGGACATATAGAAAAAGATAGAGTAAGTTTTGAGGATGTACATAAAGGCTATGGTTTTGAAACTAGAAATGAAGAAGGCAAGAATATACTTAATTTTGCTATAACTTATAGTTTGATTATGGCAAACACACATTTTATAAAAAAGGAATCACATCTAATAACCTTTAAAAGTGAACAAAATAAAAGCCAGATTGACTTCATACTCACAAAAAAAAAAACTAATCAAACTATATGTAAGGATTGTAAGGTTATTCCCGGTGAGACTTTAACTACTCAACATAGGTTAGTGGTGTTGGATGTTAAGTTTAAGAGTTGGACTAGTAGGCCTAAGAGAAACGAAATTCCTAAGATTAGGTGGTGGACTTTAAAAGGTATAAAACAGTTGATGTTTAAGGATGAATTGGTTAAAGCCGGTGGTTGAGAGGTGAATATGAATATGTCAGCAAATGATTTGTGGGTGGACATATCTACAATAATTAAAGGAGTAGCTAAAAAGGTACTTGAAGAGTCTAAAGGATGTGGACATCCCTCGAAGAAGTCTTGGTGGTGGAGTAAGAAAGTGTAAAAAGCAGTAAAAAGTAAAAGGAAATGGTATAAGAGTTTGTCAAAGTATAGTGACAATAAGGCTTTTAAGCTTTACAAACAAGCAAAAAAGGATGTTAAAAAGGAAGTTAGGCAAGCAAGGGCATAATCTCTAGAGGGTTTGTATGAAAAACTTAGAACAAATGAAGGAGAAAAGACTATTTATAAATTGGCTAAAATAAAGAAAAGAAAATATCGAGATTTGAACCGAGTTAACTGCATCAAGGATAAAAAGAATAGAGTCTTGGTTCAAGAACATACAATATCAAGAAAAGATAGAGAAGTTATTTTTAGGAGCTTCTTAATGGTAACCGTAATAAAATCATTGAGGGTTTGGACAACATAGCCTAGAAAAATATGAAGTATACTTGATGGATTAGGTTTTTCGAAGTAAAGAAAGCTTTGAAAAGAATAAAAATCGGTAAAGCATGTGGACTGGATGAAATACCCATTGAGATTTAGAAAAGTTTGGGAGATACAGGACGATTTTGTTTAATAAGATCTTAAGTACAAAGAAAATACTTAATAAATGAAGACAAAGTAGTCTGATACCTATTTTTAAGAATAAAAGAGATATTCAAAATTGCTCAAATTACAGAGGTATTAAGCTTATGAGCCACACCATAAAATTATGTGAGAGAGTTGTGGAACACCGTTTATGTTTGGATAGTTATATCTCTCCAAACCAATTTAATTTTATGCCTGATCGATCTACTATGGAAGCTATCTTTCTTATTAGAGATGCGATGGAAAAGTATAAAGAGATGAAGAAGAATTTACATATAGTTTCCATTGACTTAGAGAAGGCATATAGTAGAGTTTCTAGAGAAGTTTTATAGTGGATCCTAGAGCGTAGGGGGATTTCTATAAGATATATCCAAGTTTTGAAGGATATGTATGATAGAGCTATCACTAGTGTCCACACTGTTAGAGGGGATACTAAGGATTTTTATGTTTCTATTGAGTTACATCAATGTTCAACTTTGAGCCCTTATCTATTTGCCTTGGTCATGGATGAGCTAACAAGACATTTACAAAATGATATTCCTTGGTGTATGATGTTTGCAGATGATATTATGTTGATAGATGAGACCCAAACTGGTATAAGTCAAAAGTTGGAGTTATGGAGAAGTACTTTGAATTCAAAGGGTTTTAAGCTTAGTAGAACTAAGACTGAGTATATACATTGTATATTTAATAACGTGAATAGAGAAGGAGGTGAAGTTATTTTAGATGGAATAGCAGTACCTCATAGTACTCATTTTAAATACATTGGTTCTATTATTCAAGCGGATGGTGGTTGTGAAGAAGATATAAGTCACATGATTAAAGCTGGTTAGATGAAGTGGATGAGTGTCACAGGAGTGTTATGTGACCGAAAGATGCCAGTCAAATTGAAAGAAAAATTCTACCGTACTGCCATACGACTTGCGATGATGTATAGTAGTGAATGTTGGGCTATGAAAGGACAACACGTGAGTAAGATGTATGTTGCAGAGATGAGAATGATAAGATAAATGTGTGGACACATTAGAATGGATAAAATCAGGAATGAGAGCATTAGAGAAAAAGTAGAGGTAGCGCCTATCGAGAATAAAATAAGAGATTATAGATTGAGATAGTTTGGCCATATGAAACATAGACCTAGGGATGCACCGGTTAGAAAAACTGAACTAGTTAAAGTAGAAATACCTAAGAGATGTAGGGGTAGACCTAAATTAACTTAGACAAAAGTGGTACAAAAGGATTTTGCTGTTTTAAATTTATCAGAAGAGGTAGCCCTAAATCTAATCGAGTGGAAAAGAAGAATCCATAGAGCGACCCCAATTAGCTTGGGATTAAGGTTCTGTTGTTGTTGTTGTTGTTGTTGTTTATTTTTAGTTAAACTCAAAATATGAATTTTTTTGAATTTTTTTAAAAACTCTATGAGTATTAGAGATTTATTTACAACATATTTTAATTAAATTTAAAAATTATATATTTTTAAACTTCTCTTAAAAAATATATCATATAATTTACTCATTATATTACAAGACCATCACCTATAAAATATTATAGCAATGGCAAATTTTAACTTCTTGCATTATGAATGGATACTTTTGTCACTAAATAAATTAATCACTCTACATACAATAAATTAAAAAATTATTAGTTAGATGTTGTGTCTTTGCCTTTCAACTAGGAATTTATTGAAGCTTATTGTATTGTTTTTATGTGGTGATTGCATTTGTGTTGTGCTTGTTTTTTCTTTCTCTAGTTGGAATTATGGTTTTTATTTATTTATTTATTTTTTGTAAAATGTGTTTTAACTTCTGTTGTATTTTTTTTTCTCTCTTTATAATTCTTATATAGCGTTTAATGAAAATCATCTTTTTTTTATAAAAAAAAATCAATAATATATATAATTTCAATTGAATTTGATTTGATATTTTACTATTTGGTGGGTTGGATCAAGTTTGATAGCATTAGAATGTGTCTTAAACGCATAGCTCTTATAAAATCTTTATGTAGTTTCAAAGGAAATCAGGATGAAGGTCGAAAATAAAAAACAACTACAAAGACAAAGGATCTGCCAAAGACGATCCTGTAAAAGAATGGAGAAAAGAACCTCTCTGCTTTGAATCCAATGAGAGAAAACAAGGATCTAAGATCCTATAATGCGGCCAAATGGGGAGAGAAAATCACCCGAAGATAAAACCATATCCAAGAAAAGGATTCTGATAGAGTTCCTAAGGGAGCAATTACCATGACCTTAAATGGAGCAGATGAACAGGAAGAAGAGGCTGTAAACCATGTGCCCGAGGGAGGTTGACGAGCAAAAATCTTGAGATATGATAGATCTGGACCTAAAGCCATGACCTTATAGCTCTAAGAGTTGCATCTGATAGAGAAACACCAAAGAAAAGCTCGACTGAGCCCAACACCATTAGAACAAATAAAAGGCAAACTTCACCAAATACGTATAAATACTAGTAGTATAAATTGTTAACTTTATATTACATGTTGGTCAATTCTTTTATTTTTAACTCATCATCATCACTTCTACTTTTTAATATCATAAATTAAATGTTACAAATCCAAATTAATTACAATATTTAGATGGATCGATATCATGAAAAAATTATGAATTAAAGGGCACATATATATTTAGAAATTTTGATTTTTTTTTTAAAAAAATTCAATATATATTAATATATAGATCAAGTAATATCCATCGAAATTGGGTTGTAATATTCAAAATTCATTCTAGATCATATATTTTAAGAATTCAAAATTAGTGTATCGGAGTTCGATATTTGATCCTGACATTAGAACAACATTTTCATGTATTTGTATACTCTTTTAACATTTATTTATTTATTTTTAAGTATTACGAAGAAAGTTTCGAGTTTGAATCTATTGTTTTTTTTAAACGGTGTCTAAATATATTGTTAAGTTAATATATATTTAATATTAAATTATAGTTCATTTGTCTCAAATTAATAAATACATCTTCTCTTTCATAAGAATTAAGAAAATTAATCATTTTATTAGAAATACAAATTTACATATGTTAAAAAATAAATGAAGAGGCAAGAGACAAGAGAGAAGAGGACAAGAAGAATATAGACTAAGAGATATGAGCGTCGTATTAAACTGATGGGGAACTCCTCTATTTATAGAGTAGAAACTCTAATACATTTATGGACTGTGGGACCCAATAGACATTCATTTATTTATAACACTCCCCCTTGAATATCTTAAAAATATTCATAAAAATATTACTAACTACATGAATACGCGATAACATACTGCCTCATTAAAAACCTTTACAAGGAAAAACCCAATGGGATAAAAACCTTGAAAGGAAAAAAGAGTGCAGTGCGTATTCTACTCCCCCTCATAAAGACATTACTTGAGATCTTTGAGTCTGCGCATTCCGATTTTGTACACCAATTTCTCAAAACTTGTTGTAGGAAGCGACTTCGTGAATAAATCAGCAAGATTGTCACTTGAGCAAATTTGTTGAACATCAATATCACCATTCTTTTGAAGATCGTGAGTGAAGAAGAATTTTGGTAAAATATACTTTGTTCTATCCCCTTTAATAAATCATTCCTTTAACTGGTGTATACATGCAGCATTATCTTCATATAAAACTATTAGGAGTTCTTTTTGAGGATGTTGACCACATGTACCTCGAACATATTGAATTACTGATCTCAACCAAACACATTCTCGACTTGCTTCATGGATGGCTAAAATCTCTGCCTGGTTAGAAGAAGTAGCAGCAATAGTCTATTTTGTAGATCGCCATGATATAGCTGTACCTCCACATGTAAATAAGTAACCTGTTTGAGATCTACCATTATGTGGATCTGATAAATATCCTGCATCTGCATAACCAATCAAAACTGACTTTGATGTGTTATCATAAAATAAACCCAAGTCCATTGTACCACGAAGATATCGAAGAATATGTTTAACTCCATTTCAATGTCTTCGTGTTGGTGAAGAACTATATCTTGCTAATAAGTTTACTGCAAATGCAATATTAGGTCGAGTATGACTGGCAAGATATGTCAATGCTCCTATTGCACTAAGATATGGTACTTCTGGACCAAGAAGTTCTTCATCATCTTCTCGAGGTCGAAAATGATTTTTTTTTCTCATCAAGCGACCTTACAACCATTGGAGAATTTAATGGATGTGATTTGTCCATATAAAACCACTTTAACACCTTGGCTATATATGTGGATTGATGGACTAAAATACCATCTGCAATATGCTCAATTTGCAAGCCAAGACAAAACTTTGTCTTTCCGAGATCTTTCATTTCAAATTCTTTTTTCAATAAATCCACAGTTTTAGATATCTCTTCTGAAGTTCCAATGATATTTAGATCATCAACATAGACAGCAACAATGGTAAATCCGGATCCAAATCTTTTGATAAAAACACATGGACATATAGCATCATTTTTATAGCCCTCTTTCATTAAATATTCACTAAGACGATTATACCACATTCGCCCAGATTGTTTTAATCCATAGAGAGCTTTATTCAACTTAATGGAATAAACTTCTCGAGAATTTAACTTTTGTGCTTCAGGTAACTTAAATCCTTCAGGAACTTTCATATAGATATCTTTGTCAAGTGAGCCATACAGATAGGCAGTCACAACATCCATTAAATGCATTTCAAGACTTTCATGAATTGCCAAACTTATTAAATATCTTAGTGTAATTACATCCACCACAGGAGAATATGTATTCTCATAGTCAATGCCAGGTTTTTGTAAAAAATCTTGGGCAACAAGTCTTGCTTTGTATCTCACAATTTCATTAGTTTCATTTTGCTTTCGTACAAAAACTCATTTATATCCCATTGGCTTGATATTCATTTGCGTTTGGACAATAGGTCCAAAAACTTTACGCTTTTCAAGGGATTTCAATTCAGCCTCAATTGCATCTTTCCATTTTGGCCAATCAATTCTGCGTCTACATTCATCAATAGACTTAGGTTCAAGATCCTCGTCTTCTTTTACAATATCTAGCGATATATTGTATGCAAATATTTCGTCTACGTTTACTTGGATTCGATTTCATTTTTTACCAGACACGACATAATTTATTGAGATCTCATCATTTTCAATATTTTCAGGTACCTGAGTTTCTTCTGGAAACTTTTCCACAATGTCAAGTGTCTTCTCAAAAAATTGCTCTTCAAGAGCATTTTATCCAAAAATTTGGTCATTTTGAACATTCGTTCATTTTCTTTTTCTAGGATTTTTATCCTTGGAACCGATTGGTCTACCACGTTTTTGGCGTGCAATAGACTCACTAGCTTAGGCAACTTGTCCTTCAGGGACTACAATTCTAACAGGAGCATTTTCAGCTGGAACATAAGATTTAGTTACTCTTTTTGGATCAGTAAATGAATCTGGCAATTGATTTGCTACATTTTGTAAATGAATTATCTTTTGAACTTCTAATTCACATTGCCCAGTGCGAGGATCCATATGAGATAAAGATAATTCTTTCCAAGTAATCTGTTTTTTCAACTGTTTATTTTCTCCCCCAAATGCTGGGAAAACTGACTCATCAAAATGACAATCAGCAAATCTAGCCGTAAATAAATCTCCAGTTAAAGGCTCTAAATATTTAATTATTGATGGAGATTTATACCCAACATATATCCCTAACCTCCTTTGAGGGCCCATCTTTGTACGTTGTGATGGAGCAATTGGAACATAAACCGTACATCCAAAAATTCGAAGATGAGAAAGATTTGGTTCCTGACCCAAAACCAATTGTAGAGGGGAGAATTTATGATAATTTGTTGGCCTGATGCGAATAAGTGATGCTGCATGTAATATAGCATGTCCTCAAGCAGAAACAGGAAGTTTTGTTTTCATCAGTAATGGCCTTGCAATTAATTGCAATCTTTTAATGAATGATTCTGCCATACCATTTTGAGTGTGAACATGAGCAACAAGATGTTCAACTTTAATTTCAATTGACATGCAGTAATCATTAAAGGCTTGAGATGTAAATTCACCAGCATTATCCAAACGAATTGTTTTAATAGAATAATCTGAAAATTGAGCTCTTAAATGAATTATTTGATCAAGCAATCTCGAAAATGCCAAATTTCGAGTTGATAATAAGCAAATATGTGACCATCTTGAGGATGCATCAATTAGGACCATAAAATATCTAAATGGTCCACAAGGTGGATGAATTGGTCCACAAACATCTCCATGTATGCGTTCTAAAAACGCTGGTAATTCAATTTGAATTTTACTAGGCGATGGCCTAATAATCAACTTCCCTTGAGAACAAGCTGAACAAAAAAATTCATTTGATTGAAAAATCTTTTGGTTCTTCAATGGATGTCCACATGAAGATTCTATAATTTTTTGCATTATTATTGATCCAGGATGACCTAATCGATCATGCCAAATAATAAATGAACTTGGATTTGTAAATTTTTGGTTTACAACCATATTAATTTCAATTGTGCGAATACAAGTATAGTATAAACCAGAGAAAACCGCAGGTAGTTCCTCTAATACACATTTTTTGTTTGATATGGTACTTGTAATACAAAGAAATTCTTTAGTATTCATATCTTTTGTCTCAATATGATATCCATTTAGGCGAATATCTTTAAAACTTAATAAATTTCTGTGAGACAATGGGGAATATAATGCACTATTAATATTAATAATCGTTCCCCTTGGAAGTATTATACTTGCTCTTCCAGAGCCTTTAATAATTCTTTTCCTTCCAGATATAGTATGAACAAATTCTTCTCCCATTTTCAATTGGGAAAAGTATTTTCTATCTTTAAGAATCGTGTGCATTGATGCACCATCAGCAATACACAAATCTTGATTTTCTTTTTCCACTAAAGTTTGTGTAGTATCCATAATGTCTTCACAAAAATATAAGAAGCAAATTAATATAATACTTAAAAGAATATAAAATGTCACAAGTTTAAAATAAAAACATAATAAAGTAAAATCCAAATAATTATAAAAGTTCAATACAAAATATGATAGAAATATAAAGGAAAATAAAATTGAATAATCAAAAACTAAACTTAGGCATCAAGATTGCCATTGCCAACTAAATGATCAATATTTCCATTTGGGTCTGAGAAGAAATCAGCAACATCAAGATGGGTGACATCAATCGCAGTATCATCTAGCCTATCATTGTAGGAAAAATTTATCTCAATATTTTTTCCTCCATTTTTCAAAGATGCTTGATAAAGATCAACAAGATGTCTTGGCGTACGACATGTACGTAGCCAATGTCCTTTTCCACCACATCGATGACAACTAACATTAGAAGATGGATTAGATCCATTATTCTCATTAGTTCTTTTTCTTTCATTATTCTTCCCATTTTTATGATATGGTGTATTTTTATAACCACCACGACTACCATTGTGATTGCCACGAGAGTTATTTCGACCACGACCTCGTCCACGACGATTATACTCTTGTCTATGCCCGTATGTTGCATTCGCTTCAGGGAATGCCATAGATTTATTTAAGTGGGCTTGGCTTTCATTCACTTCAGGGAATGGAGCAGATCTAGTTGGGCGAGCTTCATGATTTCTCATCAATAATTCATTATTTTGCTCAGCCACAAGAAGACAAGCAATTAATTCAGAATACTTTTTAAAGCCCTTTTCACGATATTGTTGTTGTAAAACAACATTCGAAGCATGAAAAGTAGAGAATATTTTCTCTAATAGGTCATGATCAGTAATATTCTCTCCACATAACTTTAGCTGAGAGCTAATTCTAAAAAGGGCAGAATTAAATTCGCTTATAGATTTAAAATCTTGCAATCGCAGATGCATCCACTCATAACAAGCTTTTGGGAGAATAACAGTTTTCTGGTGATCATACCTTTCTTTCAAATTGTTCCAAGCTCATTAAAACAGATTACAAAAATCTAAATTCTTAGTTTGAACATCACTGGTATGATATAAATAAGACAAAATATATGTATTAAACTTTGACAATACCCAATAAAACAACAAATTGGATTTCTATCCAAGATAACGTAGAATTGATTACAAAGTAACAATAATAATAAAATATGATGTATATAATCATACTGATATAATAATATTTGGATAATGGGTAATCATTAAAATTGAAAACGAATTGGCATAAAAAACATTAACATTGAGAAACGAATCGAAATCTCATCCCAGATCCAATGCAAAAAAAATATATATATATCATGCCGATTAAAACACAAAGTAAGTTTAAAATAATTATTCACAACCATGAGATTACCTTACACTGAAGCAACCTTAAACCAAAGCAATCGTGCTGATAACGTGTTAAAAAATAAAGGAAGAGGCAAGAGACAAAAGAGAAGAGGACAAGAAAAATATAGACTAAGAGATATGAGCGTCGTATTAAACTGATGGGGAACTTCTCTATTTATAGAGTAGAAACCCTAATACATATATGGACTGTGGGACCCAATAGACATTCATTTATTTATAACAACATGTATATTTTTTATTATATTATTAAGTTAGTGTGTAATAAATTTATTAAATATTTTTAATAATTAAATAATATTGAATATAGATGTAATAGGTTTAATATATTAACTAACTTATTAAAATGATAAATAGATTATAATTTAAAACAAATAAAAAAAATATAACTATCAATTTGAAATAGAAAAAAAAAATTAAATTGTGCTACTAAATGCGGATTTAGCTTTCATGAAAAGAAACTTTATAGAAAGATAAAATCACACAACACACTTCCAATTATCTTTGTAAACAAAATGTTGTATTCAAATTCTCACCCAAGTTTATAAATTTATGAAGCTAAAAGTATATAAAGATGGCTTGCTTTTGAGTTAATATCATATTTAAAAGCATACTTAAAACACAAAAAAGATGAGAGAAAATAAGAAAATAAAAAAAATGGAAAGAGAGCCTATAGGCTTAAACATTATAATTACTTAGTAGATCCCAAGATCTTAGTGATCCCATTTTAATCCATTACCATTATTATCACTACTAGCATTGGTATAATGAAATTACCATGATTAATCATTCATTTAATCATTTCAGATATTGCCCAAATAATAATGATTTTTTTATAATTACTTTGCAACGTGTATGCTTTTTTATTAATTATTTTTTAAAAATAATTATAATAAATTTCAATAAAAATTAGACATAACTCGATAAAAAAAATATACTATTTATTTATTACTTCTTAACATGTATATATAAGAGCACATGTTAAAAAAAAGTCCATACAATAAAATCAAGTTTTTTAATGTTTAATTATTTTTTAATAAAATAATGACTAAAGCTTATTATAATAATCTAAAATTAACTAAGATAGAAATTTTTATTAAGTTATAGGGAAAGTCAATAATCAAAATCATAAAAAATAACAACTAAATATAAATACTTAAATTAAAATTATGAATAAAATGAGAAAGAAAATAATAATTTAAAATTAACTAGGATATAATATTTCTATTAAGTCATAAGAGAACAATAAAATATGAATATTTAAAATAAAATTATTAATCAAATGCAAAAAAATCTAATTCTTTCTCTTTTTATATGTGTGTGATTAGGAAAAAAAATTAAGATTAACCCAACAATTAGTCTAATGGTTTACTTTATTATATTATTATTATTATTATTATTAGTTGTTAGTCTTATAAATAATTTAATATCTTTGACTAATTTGTACTCAATCAAACATATATAGATATCTTATCCAATAAATTATTGCTATAGCTATATATATACATACATATATACATATATATATATATATATTCCTCCAATATCATGTGCTAAACAAAGTTGAATAGTTGTCTGAAAATTTCAATTTTATAATTATATAAGTTATATAATTTATTATTATTAAATAATCATATTATTCAATAATTAAAGTGTGATTTAAAAAAAAAAAAAGCACGATGTTTGAAAACTATGGACTTAAAAAATGTCAATGTTGTATCCGCTTGCTTGTTTGATTCATTTACTACAAAAACGTAAAACAAACAAAGCGTGAATTAAATGTTTAAACCTTTCAAATAATTCCATGATTTTAATTATATATGGAAAAAATAAAGGGTTTCGGATAATTTCAACACCAATAATTACATTTCAATAATTAATTATGATTCTGCATGATTTTTATATTTGTATTTTTTAAAAAATATTTTAATATATATAAATTATCACTATCATTTTTAAATATTATTTTTGATAATTTTAGTATTAATATAAAAATGTATATATTTTGTGAATTAAATTAATTTGAGTTTATATAAATTTTAATTAAAATTTATAGAAATATAATAATTAAAAAAAACAATGATATGACTTTTTATAATTTTTTTTAAATGTGACTTTATTTTATATAATTGTTTTGGAAATGATCACAATAATAATTACTATGCATATAATTATAAGACCTTCTTTTTGTTTTAATTATTGATTGCTTGATTTTATCATTGAAATATCAAATTATTAAAAAAAAAGGGCTATTTTTATAAAGTGGAATCTGATTCATTTATCATATTTTCCTTATCATTCAATTGCAAGAAAGTTAATTTTTCATGATATGAAAACTTGAAAAAGGGTAATAAATTAAAAATAAAAACTTTATAGAAATGATTGTAAGTTGAATTTTCTTTTTAATTATAGGTTGAAAATATTTAATGCATAGGCACATGCGGTCCACTTAAAAAATAGTAAAGACCCTTTAATATTCATAAATTAAATGCCAATATTTCTAAGTTTGATCAGCACAATTATGAATTCAGAAATTCTAACTTTTTTACTTTGTTCATAGTAGAAATTGGTATGAATATTCATGAATATTTCTTGTCCTCACATAATTATATACCATAAAATTAAACTTATCCTAGTATAAAAAAAATTAGTATTAAAATTATCATATGATTATTCAATATTAATGTTATAATAAACAGTAACTAAAGTATTGGAGATTATATTAAAATATCGATAAATCAGACTATCAAAGTAAAATGTCACTAAAATTTAGAGTTTATAGTATTTACCCAATTTTTATTAAACTGCTTTTATTTAATTTAATTTAATTAAGTATTAAAAAATTAAAAATTATAATTTTTATAAATGTAAAAAAAATATATTTAAATTTTAAAAATCATAATTTCTAAAAGTAATTAAAAACTTAAAAATCAAAACTCAATTTTTACTGCAAGTAAAAATAATTTTCATCTTTCATTTTTTATTTGACCAAGTAAAATTATTATTATTTTTTTTGCTTTTTTCGCATGTTTGATTTTCTTCTCAATGTAGTAATTAGCATGCAAAAGACTGTTATGATTGAGGAATATAATAATAGAACAATAATGGTATGTTTATATATACACACGTTATTTTTTTTTTCTGCCATGTATCTTAATGTTCCACTTTTTCATTTTTATTAATTTATTGTAATCATCTCACAGTGTATATAATTTTCTAAATAATTATTTTAAAAAAGTGATTATAATAAATTTAAATAAAAATAATAAATATTCAATAAAATAGAATATTTAATATCACTTAATATGTTAAAAAATCTATATATATATATATTTAAATATTATAATAAAAAATAATAAAAACGATCATGAGTTTTCTGTTATCTAAATATACATATATATATATATATACGGCTAAAAATTTAAATAAAATTTTAAAATATTATCATTTTTTATTAAATGTTTAATTTTTTTTAATTGTGAATATGTCAATTTTTTTTTATAAAAAACGAGCCGTTTAAATATTTATAGTTACGAGAAATTGACTTTATGTAAAAGATGAAATCAAATACACATAATTTGACTTCATCTTTCAATTTTTTTTATCTCGTCAAATAAAATAAGTAATTTTTTTTTATTTCTCTTGTTTGATTTTCTTTTCCATATAATTAAACATGTAAAAGAATGTTATGACCGATGAATATAATAATAGATCCAAAAAAAATAAATATAATAATAGATAAAAATAATAAGAGTCGGAATATATATATTAAATAATTATAAAATTTATGATATTTTATATATTATATTAGTCAATTTTTATATTTTTAAAATTTAATTTTTATATTTTTTATTTTAAAAATTAAACTGTTTAGTCCTTTTATTAATATTTTTATCCTAAAAATATTAGTCAACTACTTTAATATTATAAAATAATTTATTTATCATTCCTTTATATATTTTTTTCTCTATTATTTATTAAATTGTGCTTATTTTTAATTTTATTTATATTTTTTATAAATAATTTATTTTAATTTTATAAATATTATTAAAAATAATTTTAAATAATACAAATAATATCTTTTATTATTTGACATATAATATATATATATTATTTATTTTAATTTTATAGATATTACTAAAAAATAATTTTAAATAATACGAATAATATCTTTTATTATTTTACAAACAATTTATGTATAAAATAAAATTAAAAATAAAATAAATTTAATAAATAATAAATTAAAATATATATAAAAAAAGAACAAATAAATTATTTTATAATATTAAAATAGTTAATTAATATTTTTAGAATGAAAATATTAATAAAATGATTAAATAATTTAATTTTTAAAACTAAAAAAATTAAAATTTAAAAATATCAAAATAAACTAATATAATATATAAAATCTCAAAAAATTTATAATTATTTAACTTAATAAAAAATAATACGATTTGAAACAAACACATGTATATATAAATTCTATCATTTGAAAAAAAAAATGAAATAAAATCACCGACCAGTATCATATGTCTTGCATCACTAGGCAAAGCTAATGCTCAGCCCAAAACGATATCACTTTGTTTGAGAATAAAGACATGCACAACAATATGTACGGCCCATATATTATATATTTTTATTTGGATTTTAATTTTATATAAAAATGTTTAAAAATAATTAAAAATATTTATAAATAATATGTATATTTTTTAATTTCAGAACTATTCATATGAACCTGTTAATATATTAAAAATATATATTGAATTATTTACTATACATATACTATGTTATATGGTATATCAGGAATATAAGTATAGTATATTTTCTGTTAAATATAAAAAATAAATATTTTTAAAATTTTATAAAAATTATAAGATTTTTTAAAAATTTTAAAAAATAAAATATATTATTATTATTATTTTGAATAACCACAATAATTGAAATAAATCAAAGACATTCCTTTCTAAG